>JAGSMT010000710.1:0-151657 GCA_029286875.1 Lamproptera curius
ACAAAATTCTGTTTCAATCAAATACCTTTTTTATTTATGTTATAGAAATTAGCAAGACTGTAATGGTAACGATCAAATTTGTTTTATTCGTCATTAATTTTGTAATAGAAATAAACATATTTTATCTTATTACTTTTATTCTATTAGCATAAAGCAGAAATAAATAATTGTACTTTTAGATGTATATATTTAAAATTAACTCAAGAAGTACTAAATCTATTTATAAAATCTTTTACATTTTAAAAAACTATACCGTCATTGAGGAACACAAAACCATTGTTAATCAATTCAATTAAAAAATTTGACATTCCAGTCGTCCAAATTAATAAAAAAAAAATCAAAATGATGTCGTGATAATAAAATACAACTCAAAGCAGCCTAACAAATCAAACAACATCCTTTATGAATTTGGGTTATATTTATAACGAAAATATTAAAATGGTTTATGCAAAAGTTTGTTCTTTGTCCCTTTAAACCATTTTGGGTTGACGTACCTTTACAGTAAACTGCCAAGAAGAACCAGTTACTGTAAAGCTTTTAGCGTTATTAATTAAGCATAAGATGTTAAATGTTTGAAAACCCTCATTTAGATCATTTACGTCTATGATAAGCAATCACTAAAACAAATTAAAACCTAATCCTGGTAAATTTTTTTTTTTTAATAAATATAATCTTTGGGATGGATCTTTTTTCTTGCATCTGTTTAGCATTATCCATATATCAATAATATACAACAAGACTTCGTAAAGCAAACTATATTGTTTATGGAAGAATTTATCAATACAAAGAAATTCTGTAATAAAGCTGATAAAAAAATTTAAAAAATAAACATCAAAAGTATTCTAAACTTTTGCTAAAAACATTTGTTTTAACTGACTAACCATGTTTTGCTAACCTCTTGGGTATGAGAACAAAGAAAAGCCAATATGAATAAATAAATAGTCTGACTTTGGGTGGGGTCCTTTTAAAAATTTCTTGTTTCTAATTTATAAAGTACCGCTTTTAAAAAATACCAATTTTGATAGCAAAAATATAATCTTTCCTATTTATTTTCTGTTTTCACGAAATCGGCAAATCTATAAAGATGTACCTGAATTACTGAATAAAAACCCGGTACTCCATTCTAAGGATGAATTGTTTTGTAAACTTGAAGTTCTGAACGACGGCTTGATGACTTTTGAACAAAAAGACCCCTTTTTACTTCCAATGACGAAATCTTATATAGTCCTAATCTAGAAGAAAACAGTAACACAAAACCAACAAAAGGAATCCCAACTATCGGTTTATAAAGCAACGACGCTATACCACGGAGGCGTAAAAACACTGCTATAAGCTTGGTAATCAATATTTAGTGGTATTCGGAACCGATCAGATGTAGTCTACTACTAAGCCGTAATACTGTAAAGTATTGACTAAACGTAACACGTGTTCTGGATTGCACAGCATTGTGGAATTACTAGTGCAGGTAATCGCGCTGCCATCCCTGTCCTCTGCAGCCAAGGATGTGTCGCCGGGGAAGAGGTGTGTCGCTATTCCGTGGGCCACTCTCCCTATCCTCCGCGACTCGGCGGGGCCGCACCACTGATGCGGTTAGGGGCCGTGGAGAAAGGGACATTCGGCATGGTGTCTGTCTCCCCTCCTTCTGCGCCAAATGGAGCTAGCGGTGGAGCTTAACATCGGGACCGCCGTTGAGGTCTGGGTGTCTTGTCCCGCGGGATGGGCATGGCCCTGAGTAAAAAGTAATAGACATAAATTACCTAACTACAGGGCTGCCCCTGTAGTAATTAATTAGAGTTAGTTCCGCGTGCCCAGAGGTGGATTGGGCAAGGGCCTGAGACAGGGCTGCCTCAGCGGCCAGTGCTGGTGGGTTCCAGAAAAATGAAAACCCTTCCTTGACCCTACTTTAAAGGCGTCAGGAAGGAACAACGTGGTGGTCTAAGTCAGTGCATGTCCGACCTAACCCGTCGTGGGATATTGTGTCTCTCATTTAAGTAGTGGATCCGTCTTCATTTTCTTTCATTCTTTTTCTACTTTTTTACATTATGAGATTATGAGAAAAATCAAATCAACAAAGTGATAAAAACCATATACAATGATTTTTATTCGTATTCTAACTTTACTTATTCTTAGCACGCGTCTTCGTGCGCAGGAACAGGAAAAAGTTCACAAAAGGTATTGAAATATACCGGACAATATAAATTATTTTTATTGTATTCTATCATTAGACCAACATTTTGTTTTGCTTCGACGCTGAAGAATTATTATTTTGAATTTCATCCCCATTTTAACCCCCTTCATCCCCATACAATTTGAAACTACGAAATTGCTAGAAAAACACTTTTTATGGCTAGTTTGGTGTATCTAGACACAAATTTTAATTTTTTTATGTTGAACAGAGACGATTTTATACTAAATTACCTTTTTTCAACATTTTCAACCCATTTTATAATAAATACCACCTTTAATTATACCAGACCAGCAGAGACTGATCAACAAAGTTAATTTCACGAATATTAGTATGGTTATGGTATATTTATGCTTTTAACTCTATGATTTACACGAATATTTGCAACAGTTCCTTAAGTTCATATTTAAAATAATAGATATTTTTAAAAAAATGTTCGGACGTTGGAGGAAGATATAAGAAAAGAAACATATTAACGTGAAAACATAGTTCTTGATTGAAAAATTTGTATTGGCATTCACGCTAACGAAGCAATAATGTAATAAACTGTGCAACTTTAATAAGAGATCCAGATCAATGGTTATTAATCATTCTAACTAAAGACAAACACAAGACAATCAGAAAACTAAATGCTTCTGTACAAAGAGGAACATAAATTGTCGTGTGTAATACAATTTCTCACAAAAATCCTATCTACAATAATTTTTAATTAATAATGAATTAATGACCCGAAACGTGGCCTCTGACTGTTGGTCTGGTCCACAAATTTGCCGTAGCTCAACGGGCTATGGGCGCACCATTCTTGGAGTTTCTTTGTCGGATAAAATTCGTACGAATTTATCCGTCAAAACTAAGTCCCGACATAGTGCATAAGATAAGCTCGTTTGAAGTGGCATGGGCTGCCATATAGTAAGAAGAACCGATGCCGATTTGCCAAAAGGCTCTGGAGTGGAGGCCAGTTTGGGAAGACAGGCGTTGGTCGACCCCCGACCAGGTGGGATCCGATATCCCGGTAGCCGGTTCAAAGTTGCCAGCGGTAACGAGATCGGCCGTCGCGTTCATTGAAAAGCCTAGTCCGTGGATGGATAAAGGGCTGCAATGATTTTGATGATGATGAATGAATTAGTATAATGCAAAACTTATTTCTAAGTAACTATTGACACTATTAAATCTTTAATATATGATTATATACTGACCTTACCTACAAAAAGTCAGATTGTATAATAATTATTTCTGGTATATCTTATTTCAGTAATAAAATTTATTTAATAAAAGAATATTTAAACCGGGCTAAGTGTATTTAAATCAACTAAATATTAGGAACTGCTCCGTCCCTAGTGGTAGGGCTGTGCTTCAGAAGCAGAAGGTCTGTGTTCAATCTGCAGGGACTCAACAAATTTTCATTGTTTTCCTAGTTCGTTAGGGCGATATGGGCCGATCACAAATTGTCTGAAAAGTAAGATGCGTCGATGGATGTAAAATCGGTTCCGACCCCTAATGGTGAACGTGCATTGGGTAGGATGTTCAGCAGTAGACTAACACCGGATGACGGTGAATAAATATTAGTATTAATTAATTTTTATAATAAATATTATTATTAAAATACTACATCGTCTCCTAAGGGGCACCATGGTATAAAAGTCCTATTTTCAACTTCAGGATTTTATTAAAACTTTGTAGTTAAATAAATATATAAACTGAGTACAGCATAAATTCTTAGGAAGTTAATTACAATTGTCACATTGCATTGCATGAGAATCTAGACTATAAATTACAGCTTAGGTTTAAAATTAATATCATAGAAGTTACAAATTATTAAATTTGCGAAGGTCGACTAAAACTCTAATAGAACCTAGACTTAATTCATAAAAATTCTGTTAAACTGAACCAAAAGCCTTGTGTTCTATGTAAAGATATATACGTAAACTCCTCAAATCAGGTTTATAGTTTATGTGTTGCCTTACTATATATATACGTATGCTACATATATATATATATATAGATATAGATATAGATATATATATACTTATAAGTAAACAACGCTCTTATGCCAATCTGAAACGCAGAAGTAAAATTTATTGAGTCCCATTCTGCTAGTATTAACGCCATTTCAGAGTTCGTAAATTTTAACGGCATAGAAAGCCCTTTTCTAAGTCTCTCTGTCTATATAAATAAGAGAAAATAAAAGACCTTGGTCTTAAAACGTTACATAGCAAATAAAGAGGTCATGCAAATGCATCCCTAATTTCTTTGACAATTTCTCTACACACGAGCCAAAGAAAAAAATTAATTTTTTATACGATTTAATTAAAATATGTTTTTTGTCAATTACTAATAACGCTAATAGAGACCGTGTTCCACTTGGTGGGTTGTCATCAATTGTCAATTGTTCAATGCTCATGCGATGTATAACAAATTACGGCGCTTTTTTTACTTTATGTAACATACAGTAACTGTCTATTCTTATATATTTAATGATGAACGAATTAAGCAATGAAATTTAAGGATGTCGTCACCATCATGACAGCAGATATATCATATTATCTGTGAAATTATATCATATTTTTAAACCAAAAATATTAGTCGCCAGATATCAAATAGTGGCAATAATAACGATGAAGACCTTTCATTAATGTATTTGTATTTCAAGAAAAAACAATTTAATTTATTAATTATGTTATAAAAAATAAAAACAGATCCACAACTAGTATTTCATATGCGAGCAGACACGCTAAAGGCCAATTTAAATATTCGACCAAAGTATTGAATTCTTGTTTGATGGCTGTTGTCACGTATTCCAATGATAATTGATATTCCGTTCAAATCGTGTCCAATAACAGGGACATGGCTCCATTCTGACTTAGTTACCTATTCCATTTTTTAACTTAACATCGAACAAATTCTGTAAGATAGCTTTTTTTAAATTGAAATTTGAAATTTAAAACCTTTAAAGTAAAAACACCACTATTTTAATTATTAATATAACAAGAAAGTAGTTCTTGTTATATTAATAGTGCACTCATCGTAGATACGGTGTGGACTTTTCGAAAAGTTGTTCGTAAAGGACTAATCATCAAGAAATATCTCTTCTTTTCACAGCGCATACAAATGTTATGAGTAAAGCATAAAGTCAGGCCGTACATGCCTAAGAATTTTGTTATTGCAAGCAAAGGTTTACTTGCACTCGTTAATATGCTCATAAATATGCTCACAAACGACCTTAACCTGTATTTACTGCTTGTACCTGAAACAGTAGTACAAATATAAATCGATTGTCTCTACCACTTTTTTAATATACGATTTAAAAAGCGTTTACTTTAAATATAAAATATACCGACATTAAAATTGGCCGCTATTTCTAATGCTAGCACATAGATACAAATCCAATTATTTTTGATGTTTTTAATTGGTTTTTTATCAACATTTAAATCATCTTCTGTAGATTATAAAATTTAAGAACTCTTGCTTTACCACTTCCAATTTCATAAATTAGCTTAAATTAGGTTTATGTGAACATAATATTATTTTTGCTAGCAAATTACTTTACACTACATTAATAATGCCAATCAATTTGTTTTACATGATAAACGCAACAAAAACCAGTTAGACTGTTAGTTTGATTCACCGCGCTTTTAAAAATTCTATATGTAAGTCGACAAATTTTATGATATTTTTTTTTCTTTTCTCTTAACGATTTTAGTGATCAATCATCTTTATAATATAAATGAAAGTCTTTACGTAGAGTGACTGGCGTCTGACATCTGCCGCGCTGACATCGACGATAAAAATTTAAAGATATTGACATCCTATTTAAACTGCTTATTACTATTATCATATTAATATAAGGCTCATGATTGATCGACCTTTATGGCTCTAAAAAACCAGAAAACAATGACGATTTTGTAAAACCAAGACGTATTTTTTACGTTGTTAATAGTTGACGCGCGATAAGGTAGGCAAGGTCAATAATCGGTACGACACCTCCAAAAGGAGAGTACTGCGGCTGAGGAGAACCAGAGGGTGTTGGCGATCCGGGCCGCATGTACACGGACCATCTCCGAGCGAGGGGTGCCCATTACGGGCTCCCTGCCCGGGACCTAGATCGAAACCGCGTCACTCTTCCAGCAGGCAGGTGGCCCCGGGGGCTGAAGGCCAGCCTGGAAGAAGCCATTAAGGCGCAGACGGTTCAGCCCCTTTGCAAATCCAGGAGTGGAGCGGCTGGCACCAGCGCCGGCTGTCAAACTCAGAAGCATAATGCCCTGCCCTGGCGGTGGTTAGAAGAGACACGGTTCCTCATCTGCGCAAACGGTGTCTCCTTCTGGGACATACAGCCGAGGTACCCGTGCCGCGTGTATTGGTGTAGGGAGCCTACAGAGGAGCACCACCGGTGGCGGCGCTGAGAAATGGTTCAACATGCGCTGGAAGAGTGCACAGCCCGTCGAGCAACGCCAGAGCTGCAGCCGGGCACGACCTTTTGTTTCCTGCCAGGCGTAGGATGCTAGAGAGTGAAAGGTTTCGGGCGCCGTCCTGTTTCTGCGAGGACGTGATGGCCTTTTTGAAGGAGGCTGCGGAAAGGGACAGAGAGGCCGTGAGTGCCCCCATATCCGCAGTTAGCCGCCATGTCAGCGAGCGGGCGGTACGCGCGCAACCTCCTGACATTGAGCCTCTGGGCGGCCGGCAAGGCGCCGCCGCCCGTAGCGGGCTCAGGGAGCGCGCTGTGCTGTTTGTTCCGGCACGGCGCCTGGGCGACGTCTCAGTCCTAACACACCCGTGAGAAGAGGCTCAAGAGGCGAGGGCCATGTCGCGCCGGGGTCGCCGAAGACTGCTTACCGAAGCGCCAGGCCCTGGCTATAGCGACACGAGGGAGAAAGGAACCGTTATTTTTAGTAGCACGGCTGCCCCTGCATTCGGTCCGGGAGTTTATCCCCGCTGCCCCTCACCGGCGTGGCGGGGAATCAGAAAGCTGGATTTTTCCAACGGCAAAAAAAATAAAAAAAAAAACAAAAAAAAAAAAAAAAAAGGTACAATAATAATAGAAGTAAAATATAGGTGTTGCATTGCTGTATTGCTTTTAATTCCAATTATCCGTTTTAAAAATTATTGCTTCTGCGTTGATTTCCTTCTTATTTATGACCACAGTAAAATGAAGCGGTGCTTAGGTTTTGTGTGTGACTTCAAGGGAAATAAAAAAGACTATTATATACTATACATTGTATCTTAACCACTTTTTCTACACATCGGTGAATACAGAAGCATTATCATAACGTGGCACCAGGTTTTAAACACCATAAAATCGCTGCCTGACTTTGTTAACCACTAAATTACAAATGTTTGACTTGCTATCGTCTTTACCGGTTGTTACTGTTGACAAACATGTACTATCATCACCAAATAAGAAGTTACAAATACTACGAAAATCAAAGTCCAGTTTTTATAGACAGAAAAAGGACTATTATGCGGAGTTTCTGGCTTCGTAATGAGACAGTCAACGCAGCGTCTTATTGTGAGACATTGCGTTAATCCATGCTCGTAGCAATCCAGACATATAAGACGGCAAAAGTTTGAATGGGGCTACTTTTTGATCATCTCGTCTGGCAGATCAGTGGATACAGTCCGATCTAAGTACGAAGCGACAACTATTTATTTCACTCATGGAACATCTGGGTGGTCAGCGTTTTCAAGACGACAACGAAGTCAAAACATTTTGATACAGAGGTTAACAAGTCATGGCAGAATAATATATGAGGGTATTTAAACAGGTGCCAATGTTACATGGGCAAGTTCTCAATATTTACGTAAATTGTGTATAAAAGTAGATTATGTACGGCTTTTATGTAAAAATTAATTGCCATATCTTTGCACACATCCTTTTAATTCCTTAAAACGTATTTACTAAAAAAACATACCTCAGCATTTTGTTCATTGTCTATTTCCTATTATTGGTAATTACAACAACACAGAAATACTTCACTCACTATAACTAGGGGAAACAATTAATCGTTGAATATGAATGCAATCCAAACATCTTATGACACAACTAATATTCTATAATCACCATGCACGCTTGATTGTAATGGGTTCGTAAAAGCCTTTAAATACAGAGGTATTTTTTTCTCAGTTTTACAAGAGATAAACCGAAACGTAAGGAACAGTCCAATAGTAACGCAATACTCAAAGCTTTATTGTTATAATATAACAGCTAATAATCAGTTAAAATCACTTAAGATTTTACATATTTGTTAATAATAAAATCATTTAAAATAAACTGATTTACGGATAAGCGTATCTAACTGAACTTATTATTTAGGTTAAAATTTTATTTACTCGTCATTTCAAAGGCAAGAAATGCACATACTCTCTAGCACTTATAATATTAGCTTTCTACTAAAATAGCCATACTTTTTAAATAGAAACTTTATAAATCCACAATGTTTAGAATCCTTAAAATATTGAAACATTTCGCACCAGCTTAAAATTCAATGTTACATAACAAACTTGTAACTAGTATGTAAATAACAAAAAGAACCCCAACTTCTGTAGATGATAGTATACAAACAGGCACAAATATAAGTAATTTATTTCTTTCTATTAGCCTTGAGAGTTTTAACTAAATAAAACAGAAGTTACAGCTTTTTTTTTCATATTTATTCTGAATTATTATATTTGTTAAAAAAAGTTTTGTTAAAAATTAATAATTTGTGTGTATCCAGGTTTAATTTAATAATTTCATCCTCCTATCCTATTTCCTATATGCTAGCTTAGAAATTTCTTAAGTATTGGAATTATTTATTATAGAAAATACAAAACCAAAATAATATACATATATTTAATAATATACCTAATATTCCAAAAAAGAACTATGAACAATACCTTATAATCCATAAATAATTCTTCGCGTTAATAGATTTACGTAGGCATTTGTTGGTGGTAGCTAAGACGTATTTATGCCTGGTAATCCACATTTCACGTTCGACAAAATAAATTCTTTCGCTATTTACCTTACAACCCATACCGCCAGCTATACTATGTCTTTAACAATTTTGTAAAAAAGAATTTTATGTTTATCCGTTCTCTAATATTTTCACAATCAAAAGGGTATATATTTGCAAATACTAGCATTTTATAAGGGCAACAACGTCAGAGATAGAAATCGACAATTTATATGCCCATTACAGATTGTGCCTTTGAAAGGCCGCAGACTAGACTTCCAATGGGGTAAGTCAGCCACCATCACTTGGAGACCAGGTAGGGCAGTTAAGACAGTGCTATAATCTACGTTTTGACCTCCAAAGCCCAACGTTATTAGCTAATATATTATTTGAACTTGTAACCAATGACTGATATGTCCTGGGCAAACACATGTTATTTTTTGTGTATATCTTTGAAGCAGATAGCTAGAAATTTTAGAGCTATCCACGGGTATACTACAGGTCCTACAAATCGGCGACAATCCCCCATAGGCCAAATGCAAAGCAATGTTTTATAGTTAAGACTTTCTGCAACCAAGGTAATCATTTGTCCACGGAGAATCTATTAAAATTATCTTCGCGAATTAGAACATTGCATGTTTTATTTATTCATTCACGATGCTTTTACCGTTACTTCAGAACTGGAATTTCCGTTACTTACAAACCACGGTGGCCTGTATCCCAGCGAATTAACATACCTCAGTAACCTTTTAATTTTAATGAATATAACATATTGAAACTGAATCCACATCAATCAACTCTCGATTGTTATCGTTACATGAAGCTAAAAGTAGTCGATAACCTTGTACATGTAGTAAAATGTAGCTTTGAAATTGCGGTAATAAAAAGTGATCATCGAGACGGAAATTACAGGTGGAATAAGCTTATACAGTAAAATTCTAAGTCTGCGGACATTTCTAGCTCTGAAGGGCAACTTTACATTTTGTCACATAGCTTACAAAATAAAATAATTATGGCATTAAGTCAAGACTGAAAGGTATTTCCAAAAATCTAAACAATATTAACGAAATTATTTTAAGTAAGATTCAAGATCTCTTGAAGATTATTATTATTTTTTAAAACATTTCTTTTTATAGTTTGACTTAACCATAATTCTACACGTTATTAAGTACAAAGTGTTTTTAAAAACTATCACCAAATTACTTATATCACCAATATATCTCTTTACCCTATTTATTCAAGCAATTTCCTCATATGTTTTTAGCAATTAGTAGAAAAATAATACTATTTTATATGAGAATAATATTTTTCTTCCACCAGTTAAAGTGTTAAGACTATTTATTAAAAGGTTGGGGGTAAATTAATTTAATATAGTAAGTACCTAACTAGTTATAATCAATTTCACAAAAACTTACTCTATAATAATCGATACTATACAAATTATAACTACGTTTTTTAATTCATCGCTTTTATTTTTATTAGTAGACTTATTTTATGATGAAATTTCCAAAACGTCTAAAATAACCATGTAAACATTTTACGAAGTATATCTACCACAGGGCAGACTACATATAAAATATGTCACGGGCATGCTTTTAATGATATAGACTTTGTAAAAACAATAAATAGCACATCCGCACGATAGAACGTTTATTTTTAGAAGCAACAGCAATTATTATCACCATCAGACCATGTTAGTCCACCGCTGGACATAGGTATCAATCTAACGCTTTCCATTACGGGTTTTCGGATCATCACGCACCGCTGGTCCCGGTGCGGCTGGGTGGTGATCGATTTTACTATGTCCATCCGACGCATGGATCATCCACCTTGAAACGATTTCAAATGATAGGCCTGTTGTCCTGACTAACCAATAAACAACGATACCACAAAGTTGTTTCCCCGCGGTATTCGGACCTACGACATCCGGTTTTTACGTTAACCGCTAATACTGCTAGGCCACGGAGGCGGTTGTAATTGTTAGCTACGTTGCTTTATCTTCTTTATATTTTTATTGCCTTATAATTTATTAAGAAAGCAATAATTGCAGTTGACTTATGATTATTTCTTTTAACAATTCAAATGCAAATAGCAGCATTGTTGTTGAAAAGGGGATGCACCTAAAACCAACATCAATAGCGAAGTTTAGACAAAACAGTATGCAAATGTTTGATAGAAACTGCGCAAATACTTCAAAGCTTCGAATAAGTTATAACCTTGTTTTGAAATCCTTAGATGGGATCCATGAGTATTTTGGATCACCAATGACAAGTTTACGATGCTAAAAAGCTGTATTTGACATTTAGAAAGCCTCCTTTAGAAGCCAATTACAGTGTAATTAAGTTTTACACAAACGATCGCGACAAATTAAGGCCTGTCAATTTATAGCAGGGAACATAAATTATTTATCTATGCTCGCAAAAAAAACTAAATGATTTAGGGTCTTTGAGGAGTTTTACTGTAACACAAAAATATGACGTCACATGACGATCTTCAGCGAAGGCGAATTTTGGGCGTTGTCCGCGTGATTTGTCACTAACGCTGGTCACGTCCTTGTTGGAATTCTATATATCTGCAGACATGGGTCTGTATAACTAAACACCTGATAACACCAAAGCCGCGTCAGGCCTCTTCTAAAGTTGTAAAAAATTATTGCACGAACATTTTCCTTAGTATGATTCATTTTCGCACATAACCTCACCGATTCCAATCGACCCTGCGACTAAACAACAGATTAATCCTTACACTTCAATTGTTATGAATTTCTCGGGAACTAATATATCTGGATATAGAACTATTTCAATTTCGAAATTCTTGGGACACGACGAAACTTAAAAAAGTATGCCTTGTACACATAATTTTGAAAAATGTACTATGCACCACACACACGTTTTGATATTGTAAGAAATAGGATACTAAATGTTTTAAAAGTTTATATTGTTCCGATAATAAGAAAAATTATTATAAATATTTGGGGGTAGTGACGATAGTTTCGTCACCATATACACATATTTTTTTTTCATCACACTGCTTTTCTCAAGTCAAAGCTTACCTCAATCTAATTTTCTTTAGTATCGCTACTACAGTAGGGACAAAATCAACAAATCAATTTACAGTAATATTAATTTTGCAATATCTTTTATTGAACACAAGCTTAAGAATATAAAATATAAGCTAAAAAATAGTTAAATAGCTGTTTAGCTTAGGAATTAAGGATGCCAGTGCATAAATCTGTTCAATGCCTGTTAAACATCCACGTTTAAAAACTTTTGATTACTAAACCTTTAACAAAATAAATATCCAATAAAACACATACTTCAATCAAAAGACTTAAATATTTCGTATTTCATATCTTTTCACGGAAATAATTTCAGTTATTTGATGGATATCTTGACTTTATGTTAAGATATTAGAAAACTGATATCCCATGTGTCACCATCATAAATCAAGAAACGTTTAGTGACTTTTCGGACGATGCTGGCATCGTGCCATGTTGTTAGATAAATTCAATCTGTAATTAGTGCTTAATCGCCTTATATCACTCAAGCTATATAGTAGTAAGGTAAGATATTTTTACTCTCTAAAGCTTTAAATGTAGTGGAATACCACAGACATATAATTGTACAGAAACAGCAATCACATAAGCTCGTAAATACTATAGGCTAAGCACAGAAAATTGATAGAACACTGCACGCCAAATAACCAGGCAACTTAATTATTTAATAAATTTCATGTTTAAAAACAAACCAATATTCAATAAATCTACTTTTTACGGAATTATTCAGCATCCGTGTTCATGGGCAGACTACAAGATAGGATATGTTTTTAACAAATGCTGTGGCTTTTTTAATAATTATCCAAATTTGGTAATCTTACTTGGTTATTTTAATTTTTTACACTATGTTCTATTAGAGTACACAATATTACTGATCGGCTTAAATTTATTTTTTCTATTGTTTACTCCGATTATTTTACTATTTTTAAATACCACAAAATTAAGATCTGCGTCAATCAGGCCTCAGCACTGGCGCAATGCGACGCATGACATCTCAGTCTACCCTGTGGGACTACGGCCGTTGGAAAGTGTACGAAACGTCGAATTGTAATATAAAACAGAACGCGATAAAATCTGAAGTAATTTTTATTTATTAATATTATTACGATTTATTTTTATTTAAAAGGATAAATTTGCACTATTAATTACATAAACGGAAATACATTAGTACACTACTTGGATCCGTATCATTGTAAAGTACAGGATATCAATACCTGTGTCGCTCTGTAGCCATTATCATTAATATATTTTCAATAAGATGTCGGTCGTGCGTTTAATTAATACCGACGTATCTGCTGAAAATATAATATATTTTTCCTAATATATTAAATGGTTAACTTATTTTCGTTAATTTAATTTAACTGCAACGACAGGGTAGCATGAAAGAATTAATTAAATATTTAGTATAAATAAAGAGTACTTTATAATAGTATAACGGTTTTTTAGCACATTTTATACACTATGAGACAGTACATGTATTTTATCATGTCAACAGTAGTCTGAGAATCATCAACTTATAGTCAGATACCTTTTTTCATCTAAATTTGATAAATATATTATGTTTTACACTTTAAATTTCTTTAGACAAATCATATAGAGTACAAGTGAAATTTTAACCATAAAATATGACCGACGCAACAGTATAATCATTTCTATATTATATAAGCGAAGGATTACGTGTCTTCAACAAGAAACAACACCATGATTTCAAGCACGCATACAAATGTAATAATATGTATTAATATGATGAAGAATTTTAAATGGATTTACCTTTTATTACTTTTTATTACCTTAAATGAGCTTTAAATATGCCTCAAATATCTTTTAAACTACTGTTATTGAGTCAAAAATGAATAAATCGAAGCCCCAGGGAGCGAGCAAGAGGTAGTAAAATGTAAAACATACGTCTTGAATTAAGTATCCCTTATTTGAATTCATCGATTGAGTTTTATTGCGCAAATTGATTACTAAATGTTTCCAATAAATAAAATATACTGTTTGCAGTTGTCATACTTTTTTTAATTAAAATTTCACTTGTGTTTGTTAAACATCGTGTAGACATTGAAAATAGAGTGACGGAATTAAAAAAATCTTATAGCATATCAGAGATCTAAAATGTAGTCGCAGAATCCATGAGGCAATCGCTATGGTATATAACTTATAATTATATACTGCATTGTTATTCGTAACAAAATGTAAGCGATTTATAAAACCCGGTGTTATTTGCAAACATTGTTCGGAAATTACTGTCATGTCATCATGTATTCTCAAATTATAAAGTGGTAGTTTCACCATAAATTATTATTAATACGATATTATAACACCACTAATGTTTTTTAATTCAACAAACGAAATAAATTCATTGGCAACTTTATGTCACAAAACCAAATCTGTAACAAATTATGTATTGTACTGAGTTTATTGCTTTTTGAACCACCCCTAAACTCTAGAAATAAAATGGATTTTTATGACATTTAAAAACCAACAACATTGCTCATTCATATTTTTGTAATCGAATTTTTAATGTACAAGTATGTTGTGATTAAACAAAAGGACGAGGTTTATGAGAGTGGCGCGGATATTGCGAATCTAAAGAGATTGAAAATGTTCCATACTAACAAGTTCTAATATTTGAATAGATAAAATATTAACTTTTTCAATAACCTTTATCACCGTGTAGGCAAGATTAGTAAGGAAGCAATTTTACCAATCAAAATTTCTGGAAGTTTCAACTTATGGAATTATAACAAAAAGAAAAACACTCACTTCAAACAGTATATTATAAACTGTTTTCATTAATATAATGAAGGTGATAAATTATTTTCTATACAGTGCATTGCCATGATATCCATCCTGCACTTTATATCTTGAATAGCTTTTAATGTATTAATCTAATCAAAATATCATATATGACACGTTTTATGCACATAGAATGTATTTTTTTTTAATTTATTATCTTTATGTGAATTAACACTATATTTCTTGTAACAAACTTTGAATAAGCTCTTGATACAATTTTTACATTAAAATGGTTATTGTAGACTATGCTATTACATGGATATATGCGTTAGGAACTTATTATAAAATTCATTTTAGGAAGCATAATTATGTAGAACACCCTTAAGTCTATCTTTTTAAGGTTTGCAGGTTACAATTTAATCGTAATTCAGGTTGTGGTTTTAATTGCCGTATTTTTTTATTTTTTAAATATCTACATAATTTTAACACAAAATTATAATAAAAATAGAACCAAATGACGTCGATAATTATAATTTATACCATGTGTAAGTAAAACTGGAGCACCAGAAAAAGGAGTAACCAAGAGTCATAAAAAGAAAAAAAACTTACGTCAATTGAATACCCTTGGAAATGGTCAAAATGTTTAGAAGTTAAAAAGTTGCTGAATATTTCGGTCAGGTGTTAGTAAAAAGATAAAATTTTCCAACAGATTCAATCTTAAAATCTTATTAAGGCACCGTGACTGCGGTTGGTACAGCAGGTAATATTGCCGGTGTGGTCGGACTTTCGAAGCGATTGGTAGAATGGCTTAAAAAATACAAACACTACTTGTTTTGACTCCACCCCGCTGCGAAGCCACAGATAAATACCCCACAGCTTTTAACTGAGTCTACACCTTCAGGGCGATGCCCCAAAGGTAATAGAAGATAGCGAACTGGCCACAGAAACTGAAGAAGTTCGCTCGACACCTGCATGAAGACGAACAATCAGATGCCGTCCTAGCTTTTATTTTTTTCCACATTTCTTTAGCCTGGACATTATTCGCAGATTTTTTTATTTTATCGTATTTATATATACAATATTCCAATGCTGTATTTTAATTTAAATACTAAAAATTAAGATAAAGGACCTTGACCCATATGCATAATTGCTTTAAACTGATCTGTTTGTTTACCAGATCCATTCCAGCCTAGTTTCTAGGACATTTTGTATTGGGTTCCCCTCCGTCCATTATCTGTTAGCTGAGGAACCCTTATATTTAACCTAAGTGAATAGCAACTATAGAAAACCTTCTAATGAATTCCACTAACGCAATAAAATGGTAAAAGCTTACACCATATTGCGTTACCAACGTCGCGACCTTTCTTAGTTTAAGTACTACGTTTCATTGAATATAATTAGTGTTAATATCATTAAAGCATTTTTAACCAGTTTTTTATTTTCTTTAAATTCATTTAAACCAATATTTCAAAGATAATAAACAGAATCTTATGGTATTATTTAAATGGTATGAAGTGCAGAATCAGAACGAAATAGTTTATAGATCAAGAAATAAACAAAATATTAATAAACGTACTTAATAATACTGTCTCGTCATTTTACACAAAACCAGCGTCAGCACCACTTAGGTTATATTGAAACGGCAATTTCATTAGATGAATATTATTATGGATTCATGAGGGTACCATGAAAATTTTAATATTTACAAAAAAATAGATACTATTAGAATTATAAGCTCATTCAAAAATATGTAAAGGACGATATGTTTATTATTCCTATAAAAACTTTTGTCAGAAGTTTAGTTCGATCTTTTTTGATTTATTAAAGTGGGACTTGAATATCTTTGTGAATTAATTTTTAATTCACGACTGTTCTACCTCTTCTACATCTTACATCATACAATCTTCATGACATTCTCTTCTGAAATAGATTCAAATCTAAATTAGTTAATTAAAACTGAATTCTTACCATATGTTTCAATTTTGTATAAACTTTGTGTTAGTGTGTTATGTTGATAATTCAAATGAGTAAAATCGACTTTTAAATCTTTGTCGTAACATAATTAATGACTGATTCCTTTTAGGTGTCATGCAGTTGAATGATGAAAAAAGTCTTCAAAAAAACTTTAAATAGTAATCGTTAAAGTTGTTAAAGCTAATATTTGTTCAAGAAATTTTAAGATATGAAAGATAAATTTTTTTGCATACAAAGCAAGGACAACGAGACGTGTTCTTGGTACATTATAAAACACCATTTATCAATAATTTTACATATTTAGTATTTATAAACATATTTAGTTTTTCCAATTTATCAAACTAACAAATTATTGTTGCTTTTACGGGACCATAACACATTTTGTTTCTAACTAAGGAATTATCGCATTTTTTACTGTTTACCTAAACACCTCAAATCCATATATTTAAATTTGAAATACATTGTAAGCAAATCGGATAACCTATTTACGGGATACCGCTTTTTATTCAACAGTTATCGATCGAAATTAAACAATGTTTTGTTAATTTCGAGTAAAACATCAATATTGAAAACTACAGGCTATTTTTGCCTCTACGATATAACGCTTGTAATTATATCAGTTATGGCATAGTTGGTCTATAACCAGTTTACAGTATTCTATTGATTAAATTATTGAGTAGGTACCACGTTATTATTGCTGTAAAGCGTGAAGAGATTGTTAACAGTAACGCACCATTATTTATTATTACGGTAATCAGGCATTGTTAAACACTTTTGTCGGAGCGTTGAAAGACACAAGTGAAATTTTAGTTGAAACTGAAACGAAGTTTGCATCAGCGGTTATGTCTATACTACCCTATACCGTATTCTCGTTCATCGTAAAGACATATTTTTTATTACAACTCTGATCTGGCATTGTTAACAACCATTATTCACTACAAGTAATATGCTAATCCCGTCTCCACTCGTCTGCATTATATAAGACATTTCTATTTATTACATGCGGTTAACGGCCATAATATGATAATTTCTACACAAGCATTGTTGTCGTCAATGTCGGCATCGGAAATTTTAAAGTCGCATCCGTGAATAGAGGGATAGCAATGAACACAACGAGCTTTTTAGCTAGTTACGTTTTCGAAGAAATGGAGTACATTTACCACTCACGTTTATATTTATTCTGCTCCCGTCACGTACGCGTGTAAGCCATCAGGAATAGCAGGTCACGGCCCAGCAGGTGGAGCAACAACGGTAACCTATCGAGGTACGGCAAATGTAATTGGATTGAAGCGACCAGTTACGCTTGCAACGGTCATAACTTGTATGTTTGCATAAAACTTACGGAAAATATCGGCATCACTGATTTTAGTACAAAATCAAAGAAAAAACATTAAATTCAGAGCACCTTTACGATGATATGTTCAACACTCAAAAGCCTTACTTAAAAAAAGTCACAAGAATTTAATTTTAAAATACTGCCTATTCTATTATATTATACTAATTCTGCAGTACCACAGCACACACGAGGTCGACGATGTAGCGTTTATCCCATTCAAAACTATTTTGAAACTCTTTTTCGTTGATCATATCACTAGTGGCACAATGTTATTAATGAGAAATGTCAAAATCTCAGCTTAATAATAAAAAAAAGAAGTTGACACTCTAGTTTTATTTACGCTTAATGTAATCACATATATATTTTCAACAACCATGAAAAATAAATTATTAAAAGATAATTTATGTTTTACTATGCACTGTGACATGAAACATTTTATTTAATATTATAGTCGTTGTAGTTTTTTTAGTCGTAATTTATTTGCCAATTTCTTTTGTTGCGCATTTCATAAAAGGAATCCGCACAAATTTAAAACACGATTGAAATTGAATCATTTGAATTTTTCTCATAAATCTTATTTGTTGTAATGTAAGATTGCACGAGACAATTTAAGAGCCGTTCTGAATTAAATTAAGTCTGTATTTTTCTCACAAATCTCTCTTTAACTTTTCCTGATTTGAAAGTTCAGATGCTTATAGCCTGCTTTATTTAAAGCAGGCTATAACATGGAACATTTGAGTAAGTGAGCTTTTATACCTGGAGCTTTATCCAAGTGATAAGAACCTTGCAAAGTGCTAAGGGTTTACAAGAGTATACAAAAAAACAACGTGTCACTGAAAGACATAGAGATGTTACTGTTTACTGTTGTTCTGTTGACGATAATTGACTAAGCAAGAAATTATCTGTTGAGACCCTCATATTTTAATAACAATAATTAACCGAAACCTCAATATTACGCACAACTGTACAAATTTTTTTGCACTGTCATGGTTTTAATTATTCTTATCCAAACTGTTCCGTTAAGAAACAAAAATATTTTTGGAGTGACTTGCAACCTATTATTTATTTTAATATTGCTTAGTGCCCAATGGAACAGAATATATAGAATACACTCTAAATTTACAAGACACAATAAATGAACGAACTTCGATTTAATATTTCTTCTATTCACTTTGACACAATTTAGAAATTAATAACTGCGTCAAAATACGTTCGCGTATTATTAAAGCGGGTTTAATTAAAAGTTTAAACTATAATATATTACTTAGCTTTTTAACGATGATTTATGATTATATTTAATCAATACACCATGCATTGTGTATATTAAAAAGAAAAGTCGATATACTGACAAGAAATCAATATATGATCCCTTTATCAATGCCAATAAAAATTTATTAAGTTTAAAAATTAATTGGGCAGATTTATTTATTTTATAAATTTGTAACCTTCCTTATATATTTGATATATTTCTCGGTTTTATTTATTGCCAGCAGGCACGTAGCAGCAAACTAAAAAAATGCTATCTTTTTGTACAATTTTAGTGAGTCAACTTCAAGGCGTAAAGTTATTAAACAATAATGGAGAAAAATTAAAAACGGTCCGAAACCCCAACAGTTACGTTTCTTACGGGAGGCCAGGTTCACCAGTGGGCTAACAGAGGCTGATGATGATGATGATTCAAATAAAGATCTGTCATTTTGGTATATAAAAGCATTTGGTTTTTATCTTTTTACTTTTTCATGTTACATTGTTGCCAGTCCTAGTTGAATAAGACAATTTGGGACTAATTACCACTATCTGAAAAGCAAGATGATCCATGCGTTTGATGGCATGTGTGTTTGTCCAACCACTAACCCGGTATTAGATCAGTGTGTGGTGGAATACGGTCCAAAACCCTAATACAGAAGGTATTTCTAACGGGAGGCCGGGTTCACCAGTGGGCTAACAGGAGGTTGATGATGACGGATATCCAAATAAAGATATGACATTTGCCATACAAAAATTTAATTCGTTTTTATCTTTTTTTCTTTAATTTTACGTACATTCACTTCACACCATGTTTCAAAAAAGAATGTAATCTTCAATGTTTTATTTTTAGTTATCTTTCGCGTTTTATTAAATAAAGAACAAAGTATGTTATGATATTATACATAGGTTATGATTATATTTCCTTTTAAACGGTAAGTACATTATCGTCGTTAAACATATTCAACTAACCCAATGACCAACGAGACTAAAAATCCCACAGAAATAATCGAGACCATGTGACTAATCTAATGATAAACTTTTAACTTGCTTTTATTTTTCCAATCTATTATCGAATTTCAAACAACTTATCTAGCTTCACTAATCACAAACTAATTAGCAGAGAATAAATGTGGATTTATTGTTTCAACTGAATCTTTTTTATTCTGAAATTGTAACGAAAGTAAACAAAGCTTTTGTCGTATCAAAATAAGAGAACATCTATTTATTCTATTATTAGAGTTTTTTTATTTCATAAATATTTTAATAATACGGTGGCTCGATAATAGGAAAGCAATAATAGACAAATTTACTATTATTATGAAAGATGATTCAAACTAATTGTAAATTTATTGCAATTTGCACATTTTGTATAAAACACAAATATACTAATTTCTGTCAGTGTGTTTATTTTTTATAGTAGATGTATTTACGTTGAACTGAAAGTCTTGGGTCCAAATTCTTGTCAACAACTTTTACGGCTCCTGTTGGTTAAAGCAAATCGGACTGATCACCTAATTGTCTTGTAAAGCAGGATACCTTAGATTTTACGGATTCAGAATATCAGAATATCATCCTTATATACAAATCTCTTTTATAATAAATCTATCTTTGGTTTGCAGATAACGCATAGTATTTGGCCTTACGACGAAACTGAACAATAACTGTAAATAAAGTACGTGTAATAAATATTGACGTATATCTTAGTTTTCAAATAAGACGAACAGATGTGGCTAATGTCGTATAGCACCAGCTAGCATTGCACCTATAATGCATGTATTAATCGACTGTCTCTCTGGTGATTCATATATCGCAGGTACCCAATGCTAATAGTAAGTGATGAATATACTTGCCGTTTGGGTATTGTTTTCTAATTTCGATTGATACCAATTCATATACCAAAACGAAATAAGATTTATTGTTTCAGAACTTATTAAGGTTCTCATACCATGTGTACCGTCCGGTGTACAAATAGAGTTTAATCGTTAATAGCTTATAAAATCAGGAACTACAGTAGGTAGTCATTTGATATGCATGGATAAAGCATGAGATCATTGTAGAGTCTTGAATTTATTAACATCTAATACTCTATATAAACTAGGTTTCATTATTGTTTTTATGAATTGCTGAGACGGTATTAACAAGAGCAAAGAAATCATCATCATCATCATCATCAGGCCTGGGTGGATAAACCACTGCTGACATAGGCCTCCCTAATACAATTTTCATCCATTAGGGAGTTTTGGATCAAAATTTCACCACGCTGGTCCAATGTACAGGGTTGCTATAAAGAAATGGTGTAGTGTTGTTCGTAGCGACCAATCATCAAGAAACATTCTCTTTTCATGTCAGTGTCAAAATGTTATAGTAAAGACAAAGTCGAGGCTGTACCTGCCTGGCACTTTATATTAAAGCAAAGGTTTATTTGCAGCACCGCTAATATGCCCAAATATGCTCACAACGAACCCAACCTGTATTTTACTTTGCTTGTACCTGAAACAGTAGTAACAAATATAAATCGATTGTCCCTGCCCACTATTTTTTAATACACGATTTAAAAAGTTTACTTAAAACAGAAATATACCGACGTTAAAATTGGGCTGCTATTTCTAATGTTGCTAGCAAGTATAGATACAAATTTTGATGTTTTAATCGATTTTTTTATCAATATTTAAACTATCTCTGCAGATTATAAACTTAAGAACTTGTTTACTAATTTCCAATTTACAAATTAGCTTAAATTAGGTTATGTAAAACATAGTTATTATTTTCGTTGGCAAATTACTACACTCATGGTTAACAATGCCAATCAATTTGATAAGCATGATAAACGTAAACAAACCAGATAGGCTAAAGGTTTGACTCACCGCGCTATTAAAATTCCATAAGTCGACAATCAATTAATTGCCGTCACTCAAGGATCAATACATAATGAAAATTTTACGAGAGCGATTCTATGTCTGACATCTGTCGCGCTAACATCGACGATGTACTCATATATTGACATCCTATTTAAACTCGTTTATTATTGTCATCATATTAATATAAGGCTCACATTGATCGACCTTTATTGCTCTAATCAACCAGAAAACAATGACGATTTTGTCAAACCAAGACGTATTTTTTACGTTGTTAGTTGACGCGATAAGGTAGGCAAGGTCAATAATCGGTACGACACCTCCAAAAGGAGAGTACTGCGGCTGAGGAGAACCAGAGGGTGTTGGCGATCCGGGCCGCATGTACACGGACCATCTCCGAGCGAGGGGTGCCCATTACGGGCTCCCTGCCCGGGACCTAGATCGAAACCGCGTCACTCTTCCAGCAGGCAGGTGGCCCCGGGGGCTGAAGGCCAGCCTGGAAGAAGCCATTAAGGCGCAGACGGTTCAGCCCCTTTGCAAATCCAGGAGTGGAGCGGCTGGCACCAGCGCCGGCTGTCAAACTCAGAAGCATAATGCCCTGCCCTGGCGGTGGTTAGAAGAGACACGGTTCCTCATCTGCGCAAACGGTGTCTCCTTCTGGGACATACAGCCGAGGTACCCGTGCCGCGTGTATTGGTGTAGGGAGCCTACAGAGGAGCACCACCGGTGGCGGCGCTGAGAAATGGTTCAACATGCGCTGGAAGAGTGCACAGCCCGTCGAGCAACGCCAGAGCTGCAGCCGGGCACGACCTTTTGTTTCCTGCCAGGCGTAGGATGCTAGAGAGTGAAAGGTTTCGGGCGCCGTCCTGTTTCTGCGAGGACGTGATGGCCTTTTTGAAGGAGGCTGCGGAAAGGGACAGAGAGGCCGTGAGTGCCCCCATATCCGCAGTTAGCCGCCATGTCAGCGAGCGGGCGGTACGCGCGCAACCTCCTGACATTGAGCCTCTGGGCGGCCGGCAAGGCGCCGCCGCCCGTAGCGGGCTCAGGGAGCGCGCTGTGCTGTTTGTTCCGGCACGGCGCCTGGGCGACGTCTCAGTCCTAACACACCCGTGAGAAGAGGCTCAAGAGGCGAGGGCCATGTCGCGCCGGGGTCGCCGAAGACTGCTTACCGAAGCGCCAGGCCCTGGCTATAGCGACACGAGGGAGAAAGGAACCGTTATTTTTAGTAGCACGGCTGCCCCTGCATTCGGTCCGGGAGTTTATCCCCGCTGCCCCTCACCGGCGTGGCGGGGAATCAGAAAGCTGGATTTTTCCAACGGCAAAAAAAATAAAAAAAAAAACAAAAGAAAAAAAAAGAAAATAATAATAATAGAAGTAAAATATAGGTGTTGCATTGTTAAATATTGCTTTTAACTCCAATTATCCGTTTTAAAAATTATTGCTTCTGCGTTGATTTCCTTCTTATTTATGACCACAGTAAAATGAAGCGGTGCTTAGGTTTTGTGTGTGACTTCAAGGGAAATAAAAAAGACTATTATATACTATACATTGTATCTTAACCACTTTTTCTACACATCGGTGAATACAGAAGCATTATCATAACGTGGCACCAGGTTTTAAACACCATAAAATCGCTGCCTGACTTTGTTAACCACTAAATTACAAATGTTTGACTTGCTATCGTCTTTACCGGTTGTTACTGTTGACAAACATGTACTATCATCACCAAATAAGAAGTTACAAATACTACGAAAATCAAAGTCCAGTTTTTATAGACAGAAAAAGGACTATTATGCGGAGTTTCTGGCTTCGTAATGAGACAGTCAACGCAGCGTCTTATTGTGAGACATTGCGTTAATCCATGCTCGTAGCAATCCAGACATATAAGACGGCAAAAGTTTGAATGGGGCTACTTTTTGATCATCTCGTCTGGCAGATCAGTGGATACAGTCCGATCTAAGTACGAAGCGACAACTATTTATTTCACTCATGGAACATCTGGGTGGTCAGCGTTTTCAAGACGATAACGAAGCCAAAACATTTTGATACAGAGGTTAACAAGTCATGGCAGAATAATATATGAGGGTATTTAAACAGGTGCCAATGTTACATGGGCAAGTTCTCAATATTTACGTAAATTGTGTATAAAAGTAGATTATGTACGGCTTTTATGTAAAAATTAATTGCCATATCTTTGCACACATCCTTTTAATTCCTTAAAACGTATTTACTAAAAAAACATACCTCAGCATTTTGTTCATTGTCTATTTCCTATTATTGGTAATTACAACAACACAGAAATACATCACCACTATAACTAGGGGAAACAATTAATCATTGAATATGAACGCAATCCAATCATCTTATGACACAACTAATATTCTATAATCACCATGCACGCTTCATTGTACGGCTCGTAAAAGCTCTTTAAATACAGAGATATTTTTTTCTCAGTTTTACAAGAGATAAACCGAAACGTAAGGAACAGTCCAATAGTAACGCAATACTCAAAGCTTTATTGTTATAATATAACAGCTAATAATCAGTTAAAATCACTTAAGATTTTACATATTTGTTAATAATAAAATCATTTAAAATAAACTGTTTTACGGATAAGTGTATCTAACCAAACTTATTATTTAGGTTAAAATTTTATTTACTCGTCATTTCAAAGGCAAGAAATGCACATACTCTCTAGCACTTATAATATTAGCTTTCTACTAAAATAGCCATACTTTTAAATAGAAACTTTATAAATCCACAATGTTTAGAATCCTTAAAATATTAAAACATTTCGCACCAGCTTAAAATTCAATGTTACATAACAAACTTGTAACTAGTATGTAAATAACAAAAAGAACCCCAACTTCTGTAGATGATAGTATACAAACAGGCACAAATATAAGTAATTTCTTTCTTTCTATTAGCCTTGAGAGTTTTAACTAAATAAAACAGAAGTTACAGCTTTTTTTTTCATATTTATTCTGAATTATTATATTTGTTAAAAAAATTGTTAAAAATTAATAATTTGTGTGTATCCAGGTATAATTTAATAATTTCATCGTCCTATCCTATTTCCTATATGCTAGCTTAGGAATTTCTTAGGTATTGGAATTATTTATTATAGAAAATACAAAACCAAAATAATATACATATATTTAATAATATACCTAATATTCCAAAAAAGAACAATGAACAATCTCTTATAATCCATAAATAATTCTTCGCGTTAATAGATTTACGTAGGCATTTGTTGGTGGTAGCTGGCATACGGCCTGCACCGCTTATTTCATCGTTCGACAAAAAAATTCTTTCGCTATTTACCTTACAACCCATACCTCCAGCTATACTATGTCTTTAACAATTTTGTAAAAAAGAATTTTATGTTTATCCGTTCTCATATTTTCACAATCAAAAGAATATATATTTGCAGATACTAGCATTTTATAAGGGCAACAACGTCAGAGATAGAAATCGACAATTTATATGCCCATTACCCCGCTATGGTAATTTGAGTAGGCACAAAAGTTAATGATTGTGCCTTTGAAAGGCCGCAGACTAGACTTCCAATGGGGTAAGTCAGCCACCATCACTTGGAGACCAGGTAGGGCAGTTAAGACAGTGCTATAATCTACGTTTTGACCTTCCGGTGCCTAACGCGGTTAGCTAATATATTATTTGAAACTTGTGAACAAATCAATGATTGACATGTCCTGGGCAAACACAAGTATTTTTGTGTATATCTTTGAAGCTGATAGCCAGAAATTTTAGAGCTATCCACGGGTATAGTACAGGTCCTACAAATCGGCGACAATCCCCCATAGGCCAAATGCAAAGCAATGTTTTATAGTTAAGACTTTCTGCAACCAAGGTAATCATTTGTCCACGGAGAATCTATTAAAATTATCTTCGCGAATTAGAACATTGCATGTTTTATTTATTCATTCACGATGCTTTTACCGTTACTTCAGAACTGGAATTTCCGTTACTTACAAACCACGGTGGCCTGTATCCCAGCGAATTAACATACCTCAGTAACCTTTTAATTTTAATGAATATAACATATTGAAACTGAATCCACATCAATTAACTCTCGATTGTTATCGTTACATGAAGCTAAAAGTAGTCGATAACCTTGTGCATGTGGTAAAATGTACGCTTATAGAAATTGCGAATATAGTAATAGAAAAGTGATCATTATCGAGAGACGGAAATCACAGGCTTATACAGTTAAATTCTAAGCCTGTGGACATTTCTAGCTCTGAAGGGCAACTTTACATTTTGTCACATAGCTTACAAAATAAAATAATTATGGCATTAAGTCAAGACTGAAAGGTATTTCCAAAAATCTAAACAATATTAACGAAATTATTTTAAGTAAGATTCAAGATCTCTTGAAGATTATTATTATTTTTTAAAACATTTCTTTTTATAGTTTGACTTAACCATAATTCTAACGCGGTCATACAAAAGTGTTTTAAAAACTATCACCAAATTACTTATATCACCAATATATCTCCCTTTACCCTATTTATTCAAGCAATTTCCTTATATGTTTTTAGCAATTAGTTGAAAAATAATACTATTTTATATGAGAATAATATTTTCCTTCCACCAGTTAAAGTGTTAAGACTATTTATTAAAAGGTTGGGGGTAAATTAATTTAATATAGTAAGTACCTAACTAGTTATAATCAATTTCACAAAAACTTACTCTATAATAATCGATACTATACAAATTATAACTACGTTTTTTAATTCATCGCTTTTATTTTTATTAGTAGACTTATTTTATGATGAAATTTCCAAAACGTCTAAAATAACCATGTAAACATTTTACGAAATATATCTGCCACAGGGCAGACTACATATAAATATGTCACAAGAATGTTTCTAATGATATATAGTGACTTTGTAAAAACAATAAATAGTATATCCGCACGATAGAACGTTTATTTTTAGAAGCAACAGCAATTATTATCACCATCAGACTATGTTAGTCCACTGCTGGACATAGGTATCAATCTAACGCTTTCCATTACGGGTTTTCGGATCATCACGCACCGCTGGTCCCGGTGCGGCTGGGTGGTGATCGATTTTACTATGTCCATCCGACGCATGGATCATCCACCTTGAAACGATTTCAAATGATAGGCCTGTTGTCCTGACTAAACTAATAAACAACGATACCACAGTTGTTTCGCGGTAACGGGACCTACGACATTCGGTTATTTTTACGTTAACTGCTAATACTGTTAGTCACGGAGGTGTTATTAATTGTTAGCTGCCACATTGCTTTATCTTCTTTATATTTTTATTGCCTTATAATTTATTAAGAAAGCAATAATTGCAGTTGACTTATGATAATTTCTTTTAACAATTCAAATGCAAATAGCAGCATTGTTGTTGAAAAGGGGATGCACCTAAAACCAACATCGATAGCGAAGTTTAGACAAAACAGTATGCAAATGTTTGATAGAAACTGCGCAAATACTTCAAAACTTCGAATAAGTTATAGCCTTGTTTTGAAATCCTTAGATGGGATCCATGAGTATTTTGGATCACCAATGACAAGGTTACGATGCTAAAAATCTGTATTTGACATTTAGAAAGCCTCCTTTAGAAGCCAATTACAGTGTAATTAAGTTTTACACAAACGATCGCGACAAATTAAGGCCTGTCAATTTATAGCAGGGAACATAAATTATTTATCTATGCTCGCAAAAAAAACTAAATGATTTAGGGTCTTTGAGGAGTTTTACTGTAACACAAAAATATGACGTCACATGACGATCTTCAGCGAAGGCGAATTTTGGGCGTTGTCCGCGTGATTTGTCACTAACGCTGGTCACGTCCTTGTTGGAATTCTATATATCTGCAGACATGGGTCTGTATAACTAAACACCTGATAACACCAAAGCCGCGTCAGGCCTCTCCTAAAGTTGTAAAAAATTATTGCACGAACATTTTCCTGCATGATCTGCATTTCACATAACTCACCGATTCCAATCGACCCTGTGACCAAACAACAGATTAATCCTTACACTTCAATTGTTATGAATTTCTCGGGAACTAATATATCTGGATATAGAACTATTTCAAATCTGAAATCTTGGGACTCCGACGAAACTTAAAAAAGTATGCCTTGTACACACAATTGAAATATGTACAACGCACCACACACACGTTTTGATATTGTAAGAAATAGGATACTAAATGTTTTAAAAGTTTATATTGTTCCGATAATAAGAAAAATTATTATAAATATTTGGGGGTAGTGACGATAGTTTCGTCACCATATACACATATTTTTTTTTCATCACACTGCTTTTCTCAAGTCAAAGCTTACCTCAATCTAATTTTCTTTAGTATCGCTACTACAGTAGGGACAAAATCAACAAATCAATTTACAGTAATATTAATTTTGCAATATCTTTTATTGAACACAAGCTTAAGAATATAAAATATAAGCTAAAAAATAGTTAAATAGCTGTTTAGCTTAGGAATTAAGGATGCCAGTGCATAAATCTGTTCAATGCCTGTTAAACATCCACGTTTAAAAACTTTTGATTTCTAAAACTTTAACAAAATGATTATTCAATAAAACACATACTCAACTCAAAGACTTAAAATATTTTGGGTATCTCATATCTTTCGACGGAAATTAATTCAGTTATTTGATGGACATCTTGATCTTATGTTAAGATATTAGAAAACTGATATCCCATGTGTCACCATCATAAATCAAGAAACGTTTAGTGACTTTTCGGACGATGCTGGCATCGTGCCATGTTGTTAGATAAATTCAATCTGTAATTATTAGTGCTTAATCGCCTTATATCACTCAAGCTATATAGTAGTAAGGTAAGATATTTTTACTCTCTAAAGCTTTAAATGTAGTGGAATACCACAGACATATAATTGTACAGAAACAGCAATCACATAAGCTCGTAAATACTATAGGCTAAGCACAGAAAATTGATAGAACACTGCACGCCAAATAACCAGGCAACTTAATTATTTAATAAATTTCACGTTAAAACAAACCAATATTTTTAATGGGAATCTACTTTTTTACGGAATTATTCAGCATCCGTATTCAGCAGACTACAAGATAGGATATGTTTTTAACAAATGCTGTGGCTTTTTTAATAATTATCCAAATTTGGTAATCTTACTTGGTTATTTTAATTTTTTACACTATGTTCTATTAGAGTACACAATATTACTGATCGGCTTAAATTTATTTTTTCTATTGTTTACTCCGATTATTTTACTATTTTTAAATACCACAAAATTAAGATCTGCGTCAATCAGGCCTCAGCACTGGCGCAATGCGACGCATGACATCTCAGTCTACCCTGTGGGACTACGGCCGTTGGAAAGTGTACGAAACGTCGAATTGTAATATAAAACAGAACGCGATAAAATCTGAAGTAATTTTTATTTATTAATATTATTACGATTTATTTTTCATTTAAAAGAATAAATTTTGTACAGTATTAATTACATTAAACGGAATACATTAGTACACTACTTGGATCCGTATCATTGTAAAGTACAGGATATCAATACCTGTGTCGCTCTGTAGCCATTAGCATTAATATATTTTCAATAAGATGTCGGTCGTGCGTTTAATTAATACCGACGTATCTGCTGAAAATATAATATATTTTTCCTAATATATTAAATGGTTAACTTATTTTCGTTAATTTAATTTAACTGCAACGACAGGGTAGCATGAAAGAATTAATTAAATATTTAGTATAAATAAAGAGTACTTTATAATAGTATAACGGTTTTTTAGCACATTTTATACACTATGAGACAGTACATGTATTTTATCATGTCAACAGTAGTCTGAGAATCATCAACTTATAGTCAGATACCTTTTTTCATCTAAATTTGATAAATATATTATGTTTTACACTTTAAATTTCTTTAGACAAATCATATAGAGTACAAGTGAAATTTTAACCATAAAAGATGACCGACGCAACAGTATAATCATTTCTATATTATATAAGCGAAGGATTACGTGTCTTCAACAAGAAACAACACCATGATTTCAAGCACGCATACAAATGTAATAATATGTATTAATATGATGAAGAATTTTAAATGGATTTACCTTTTATTACTTTTTATTACCTTAAATGAGCTTTTAAATATGCCTCAAATATCTTTTAAACTACCGTTATTGAGTCAAAAATGAATAAATCGAAGCCCCAGGGAGCGAGCAAGAGGTAGTAAAATGTAAAACATACGTCTTGAATTAAGTATCCCTTATTTGAATTCATCGATTGAGTTTTATTGCGCAAATTGATTACTAAATGTTTCCAATAAATAAAATATACTGTTTGCAGTTGGTCATACTTTTTTTAATTAAGATTTCACTTGTGTTTGTTAAATATCGGTACTAGAAAACAGAGGATGGAATTAAAAAAATCTTATAACATATCAGAGATCTAAAATGGAAGTTGCAGAATCCATGAGGCAATCGCTATGGGATATAATTTATAACAATATACCGTATTGTTATTCGTAACAAAATGTAAGCGATTTATAAAACCCGGTGTTATTTGCAAACATTGTTCGGAAATTACTGTCATGTCATCATGTATTCTCAAATTATAAAGTGGTAGTTTCACCATAAATTATTATTAATACGATATTATAACACCACTAATGTTTTTTAATTCAACAAACGAAATAAATTCATTGGCAACTTTATGTCACAAAACCAAATCTGTAACAAATTATGTATTGTACTGAGTTTATTGCTTTTTGAACCACCCCTAAACTCTAGAAATAAAATGGATTTTTTTGACATTTAAAACCAACAATATTGCCTATCCATATTTTTTGTAATCGAATTTATAATGTCACAAGTATACAGATTAAACAAAAGGACGAGGGTTTAGAGTGTGGCGCGATATTGCGAATCTAAAGAGATTGAAAATGTTCCATACTAACAAGTTCTAATATTTGAATAGATAAAATATTAACTTTTTCAATAACCTTTATCACCGTGTAGGCAAGATTAGTAAGGAAGCAATTTTACCAATCAAAATTTCTGGAAGTTTCAACTTATGGAATTATAACAAAAAGAAAAACACTCACTTCAAACAGTATATTATAAACTGTTTTCATTAATATAATGAAGGTGATAAATTATTTTCTATACAGTGCATTGCCATGATATCCATCCTGCACTTTATATCTTGAATAGCTTTTAATGTATTAATTTAATCAAAATATCATGTATGACACGTTTTATGCACATATAATGTTTTTTTAATTCATTATTTTTTATGTGATTTAACACTATATTTCTTGTAATAAACTTTGAATAAGCTCTTGATACAATTTTTACATTAAAATGGTTATTGTAGACTATGCTATTACATGGATATATGCGTTAGGAACTTATTATAAAATTCATTTTAGGAAGTATAATTATGTAGAACATCCGTTAAGTCTATCTTTTTAAGGTTTGCAGGTTACAATTTAATCGTAATTCAGGTTGTGGTTTTAATTGCCGTATTTTTTTATTTTTTAAATATCTACATAATTTTAACACAAAATTATAATAAAAATAGAACCAAATGACGTCGATAATTATAATTTATACCATGTGTAAGTAAAACTGGAGCACCAGAAAAAGGAGTAACCAAGAGTCATAAAAAGAAAAAAAACTTACGTCAATTGAATACCCTTGGAAATGGTCAAAATGTTTAGAAGTTAAAAAGTTGCTAAATATTTCGGTCAGGTAAGCAGTACAAAGATAAAATTTTCCAACAGATTCAATCTTAAAATCTTTAAGGCACCGTGACTGCGGTTGGTACAGCAGGTAATATTGCCGGTGTGGTCGGACTTTCGAAGCGATTGGTAGAATGGCTTAAAAAATACAAACACTACTTGTTTTGACTCCACCCCGCTGCGAAGCCACAGATAAATACCCCACAGCTTTTAACTGAGTCTACACCTTCAGGGCGATGCCCCAAAGGTAATAGAAGATAGCGAACTGGCCACAGAAACTGAAGAAGTTCGCTCGACACCTGCATGAAGACGAACAATCAGTTGCCGTCCTAACTTTTATTTTTTTTCGACATTTCTTTAGCCTGAAAATTATTCGCAGATTTTTTTATTTTGTCGTATTTATATATACAATATTCCAATGCTGTATTTTAATTTAAATACTAAAAATTAAGATAAAGGACCTTGACCCATATGCATAATTGCTTTAAACTGATCTGTTTGTTTACCAGATCCATTCCAGCCTAGTTTCTAGGACATTTTGTATTGGGTTCCCCTCCTTCCATTATCTGTTAGGCCGAGGAACCTTATATTTAACCTAAGTAATAGCAACTATAGAAACCTTCTAATGAATTCCACTAACGCAATAAAATGGTAAAAGCTTACACCATATAGCGTTACCAACGTCGCGACGTTTGTTAGTTTAAGTACATCGTTTCATTGAATATAATTAGTGTTAATATCATTAAAGCATTTTTAACTAGTTTTTTTTTTATTATCTTAAATTCATTTAAACCCATAATTCTAAGATAATAAACAAAATCTTATGGTATTATTTAAATGGTATGCAGTGCAGAATCAGAACGAAATAGTTTATAGATCAAGAAATAAACAAAATATTAATAAACGTACTTAATAATACTGTCTCGTCATTTTACACAAAACCAGCGTCAGCACCACTTAGGTTATATTGAAACGGCAATTTCATTAGATGAATATTATTATGGACCAAGGAGGGTACCTGGGTTATTCTTTAATATTTACAAAAATAGATACTATTAGAATTATAAGCTCATTCAAAAATATGTAAAGGACGATATATTTATTATTCTTATAAAAACTTTTGTCAGAAGTTTAGTTCGATCTTTTTTGATTTATTAAAGTGGGACTTGAATATCTTTGTGAATTAATTTTTAATTCACGACTGTTCTACCTCTTCTACATCTTACATCATACAATCTTCATGACATTCTCTTCTGAAATAGATTCAAATCTAAATTAGTTAATTAAAACTGAATTCTTACCATATGTTTCAATTTTGTATAAACTTTGTGTTAGTGTGTTATGTTGATAATTCAAATGAGTAAAATCGACTTTTAAATCTTTGTCGTAACATAATTGATGACTGACCTTTTAGGTGTCATGCAGTTGAATGATGAAAAAAGTCTTCAGAAAAACTTTAAATAGTAATCGTTAAAGTTGTTAATGCTAATATTTGTTCAAGTAATTTTAAGATATGAAAGATAAAATTTTTTGCTAACAAAGCAAGGACTACGAGACGTGTTCGTGGTACATTATAAAACACCATTTATAAATAATTTAACATATTAAGCATTTAAACACACGGTTTTCCAATTCCATCAAACTAACAAATTATTGTTGCTTTTACGAATTCATAACACATTCTTATTTCTAAGGAATTATCGCATTTTTACTGTTTACCAAAACACCCCTGAACCATATATATTTAAATTTGAAATACATTGTAAGCAAATCGGATAACCTATTTACGGGATACCGCTTTTTATTCAACAGTTATCGATCAAAATTAAACAATGTTTTGTTAATTTCGAGTAAAACATCAATATTGAAAACTACAGGCTATTTTTGCCTCTACGATATAACGCTTGTAATTATATCAGTTATGGCATAGTTGGTCTATAACCAGTTTACAGTATTCTATTGATTAAATTATTAAGTAGGTACCACGTTATTATTGCTGTAAAGCGTGAAGAGATTGTTAACAGTAACGCACCATTATTTATTATTACGGTAATCAGGCATTGTTAAACACTTTTGTCGGAGCGTTGAAAGTCACGCGAAATTTTAGTTGAAAATCTGAAACGAAGTTTGCATCAGCGGTTATGTCTATACTACCCTATACCGTATTCTTGTCTATCGTAAAGACATGTTATTTTTTATTACAGAACTCTGATCTAAGTAATTGTTAATAACCATTATTCACTACAAGTAATATGTTAATCCCGTCTCCACTCGTCTGCAATATATAAGACATTTCTATTTATTACATGCGGTTAACGGCCATAATATGATAATTTCTACACAAGCATTGTTGTCGTCAATGTCGGCATCGGAAATTTTAAAGTCGCATCCGTGAATAGAGGGATAGCAATGAACACAACGAGCTTTTTAGCTAGTTACGTTTTCGAAGAAATGGAGTACATTTACCACTCACGTTTATATTTATTCTGCTCCCGTCACGTACGCGTGTAAGCCATCAGGAATAGCAGGTCACGGCCCAGCAGGTGGAGCAACAACGCTAACCTATCGAGGTACGGCAAATGTAATTGGATTGAAGCGACCAGTTACGCTTGCAACGGTCATAACTTGTATGTTTGCATAAAACTTACGGAAAATATCGGCATCACTGATTTTAGTACAAAATCAAAGAAAAAACATTAAATTCAGAGCACCTTTTTACGATGATATGTTCAACACTCAAAAGCCTTACTTAAAAAAAGTCACAAGAATTTAATTTTAAAATACCGCCTATTCTATTATATTATACTAATTCTGCAGTACCGCAGTACACGAGGTCGGTTTGCTCAGCGTTTAGCCCGTTCAAAAACTATTTTAGAACCTCTTTTTCGTTTCACTAGCTGGCACAATGTTATAAATGAGAAATGTCAAAATCTCAGCTAAATAAGAAAAAAAAGGAGTTGACTCTCTAGTTTTATTTACGCTTAATGTAATCACATATATATTTTCAACAACCATGAAAATAAATTATTAAAAGATAATTTATGTTTTACTATGCACTGTGACATGAAACATTTTATTTAATATTATAGTCGTTGTAGTTTTTTTAGTCGTAATTTATTTGCCATCTTTTGTTGCGCATTTCATAAAAGGAATCCGCACAAATTTAAAACAAGATTGAAATTAATTGAACTATTTAATTTTTCATAAATCTGATTTGTTGAAAAGTAAGGTTGCACGAGACAATTTAAGAGCCGTTCTGAATTAAATTAAGTCTGTATTTTTCTCACAAATCTCTCTTTAACTTTTCCTGATTTGAAAGTTCAGATGCTTATAGCCTGCTTTATTTAAAGCAGGCTATAACATGGAACATTTGAGTAAGTGAGCTTTTATACCTGGAGCTTTATCCAAGTGATAAGAACCTTGCAAAGTGCTAAGGGTTTACAAGAGTATACAAAAAAACAACGTGTCACTGAAAGACATAGAGATGTTACTGTTTACTGTTGTTCTGTTGACGATAATTGACTAAGCAAGAAATTATCTGTTGAGACTTACATATTTTAATAACAATAATTAACCGAAACCTCAATATTACGCACAACTGTACAAATTTTTTTGCACTGTCATGGTTTTAATTATTCTTATCCAAACTGTTCCGTTAAGAAACAAAAATATTTTTGGAGTGACTTGGTAACCTATTATTTATTTTAATATTGCTTAGTGCCCAATGGAACAGAGTATATAGAATACACTCTAAATTTACAAGACACGATAAATGAACGAACTTCGATTTAATATTTCTTCTATTCACTTTGACACAAATTAGAAATTAATAACTGCGTCAAAATACGTTCGCGTACTATTAAAGCGCGTTTAATTAAAAGTTTAAACTATAATATATTACTTAGCTTTTCAACGATGATTTATGATTATATTTAATCAATACACCATGCATTGTGTATATTAAAAAGAAAAGTCGATATACTGACAAGAAATCAATATATGATCCCTTTATCAATGCCAATAAAAATTCTATTAAGTTTAAAAATTAATTGGGCAGATTTATTTATTTTATAAATTTGTAACCTTCCTTATATATTTGATATATTTCTCGGTTTTATTTATTGCCAGCAGGCACGTAGCAGTAAACTAAAAAAAATGCTATCTTTTTGTAATAATTTTTAGTGAGTCAACTTCAAGGCGTAAAGTTATTAAATACAAAGAAAATAAAAAAACGGTCCGAAACCCCCTAATACATACGTTTCTTACGGGAGGCCAGGTTCACCAGTGGGCTAACAGAGGCTGATGATGATGATGATGATTTAAATAAAGATCTGTCATTTTGGTATATAAAAGCTAAATTAGTTTTTATCTTTTTTCTTCTTTCACGTTACATTGTTGTTTTCTAGTTGAATAAGACAATTTGGACCAATTACCCAATTATCTGAAAAGCAAGATGATCCATGCGTTTGATGGCATGTGTGTTTGTCCAACCACTAACCCGGCATTAGACCAGCGTGGTGGAATACGGTCCAAAACCCCTTAAAACAGAAGGCATTTCTTACGGGAGGCCGGGTTCACCAGTGGGCTAACAGAGGCTGATGATGATGATGATTCAAATAAAGATATGACATTTTGCTATACAAAAGTTTAATTAGTTTTTATCTTTTTTTCTTTAATTTTACGTACATTCACTTCACACCATGTTTTAAAAAAGAATGTAATCTTGTCACGTTTTATTTTTAGTTATCTTTCGCGTTTTATTAAATAAAGAACAAAGTATGTTATGATATTATACATAGGTTATGATTATATTTCCTTTTAAACGGTAAGTACATTATCGTCGTTAAACATATTCAACTAACCCAATGACCAACGAGACTAAAAATCCCACAGAAATAATCGAGACCATGTGACTAATCTAATGATAAACTTTTAACTTGCTTTTATTTTTCCAATCTATTATCGAATTTCAAACTACTTATTTAGCTTCGCTAATTACAAACTTAGCAGAGAATAAATGTGGATTTATTGTTTCAACTGAATCTTTTTTATCCTGAAATTTTAACGAAAGTAAACAAAGCTTTTGTCGTATCAAAATAAGAGAACATCTATTTATTCTATTATTAGAGTTTTTTTATTTCATAAATATTTCAATAATAATGGTGTTCGATAATAGGAAAGCAATAATAGACAAATTTACTATTATTATGAAAGATGATTCAAACTAATTGTAAATTTATTGCAATTTGCACATTTTGTATAAAACACAAATATACTAATTTCTGTCAGTGTGTTTATTTTTTTATAGTAGATGGTTTTCGTTGAACTGAAAAGTTCTGGGTCCAAATTTTGTCAACAACTTTTACGGCTCCTGTTGGTTAAAGCAAATCGGACTGATCACCTAATTGTCTTGTAAAGCAGGATACCTTAGATTTTACGGATTCAGAATATCAGAATATCATCCTTATATACAAATCTCTTTTATAATAAATCTATCTTTGGTTTGCAGATAACGCATAGTATTTGGCCTTACGACGAAACTGAACAATAACTGTAAATAAAGTACGTGTAATAAATATTGACGTATATCTTAGTTTTCAAATAAGACGAACAGATGTGGCTAATGTCGTATAGCACCAGCTAGCATTGCACCTATAATGCATGTATTAATCGACTGTCTCTCTGGTGATTCATATATCGCAGGTACCCAATGCTAATAGTAAGTGATGAATATACTTGCCGTTTGGGTATTGTTTTCTAATTTCGATTGATACCAATTCATATACCAAAACGAAATAAGATTTATTGTTTCAGAACTTATTAAGGTTCTCATACCATGTGTACCGTCCGGTGTACAAATAGAGTTTAATCGTTAATAGCTTATAAAATCAGGAACTACAGTAGGTAGTCATTTGATATGCATGGATAAAGCATGAGATCATTGTAGAGTCTTGAATTTATTAACATCTAATACTCTATATAAACTAGGTTTCATTATTGTTTTTATGAATTGCTGAGACGGTATTAACAAGAGCAAAGAAATCATCATCATCATCATCATCAGGCCTGGGTGGATAAACCACTGCTGACATAGGCCTCCCTAATACAATTTTCATCCATTAGGGAGTTTTGGATCAAAATTTCACCACGCTGGTCCAATGTACAGGGTTGCTATAAAGAATAACTGACACTCGCTGTTTTTGAGAGTTCCTCAGCTATTGAAAATACAACACGAGATTACGATGCAATATCAAGTAAAAACCGTATTAGTAGGTTTGCAACGAGTCATTACATTACCTTTTCCAAAGTCGTATCATTTCTTTTATTGTAGTGTATTTATAAAGCGTAAGTTTCAAACTTAGAAAGTCCATTATTTATATTGATAGAAAAAACATATTATAATTAAACTATTGAATTATTACTGCCAGTTAATCCAACTGATAGCAGGGTGGAAGTTTTCTAAAGAAGGCAGGAAAAATCTTGCAGACAATAAAGTAATTCGCCATTATTTTGGATGTTATGTTGCACTAATATTTTCTTGATTCCAAATAAAAATACGTTTTATACAAGTTCTAAGCAATGAACCAGGTAGCTTGGTTTCGAATTCTGCAATTTAAAAAAAATGCGTAGATGTTAAAACGACTTTGGATGGAATGAAAAAAAAGAAAAAAAACTGAGGTAAGTCGGAAACGGACTGAAAACTAGATTAACTTGGATTTAAAGAAAAAAAAACTGTTAGTAGAGTGACAGTTTTGGGCAATGGATATCTAGATTATTTAAATGAAAATAGATATATTTAACAATACTTAAAGTTATAAGTCATACGTTGTTGTAGTCATTGTTAACACAACTAGTTTGCTAGAATGATATGGATGATGGACTAAACAAGTTTGCTAGAATCCTTTAACCAAAAGCATTATTACTGTTAAACAGATTGTTGTTCTACGTGATTACATTGTACGGACCTTTTCGAGCATTACGCTAGATATGGGCAGATATAACCATAACACAGCATTACTGCTCTTGCCCGTAGGTGGCGTCAATATAATTTTTATAGCAAAGAAATAACTATGCTTTTTGTTCACTTTTGAGCAGCCTAGATTTTTTTTATTCGATAGAGTGGATGTTACATACAAATACTGCAATTTTATTAATTTGAGCAGCAGATGAAAAGGGATACGCGCTTTGATAAATACGTCTGGCCACGCTACTTATTGAACCGTAATACAGTAGTGATTTTAATTATACTTAGTGTTAGGAAACACGGTAGGTTCTATAAATAGGGACTTTTAAAAAGCACTTATGTAAATGAACAAAATTTTAAAATTTTAACCGTCATTTATGAAAATAATATGAAAATAATTATGTCATATTGTTTTCAGTACATGCATAACAAAAACTTATAAAGATCTTAATATAACTATTGCTTAAGGACCAAAAAGGATTCGAAAATAGAAAAGAAGTCATTTTTAGGATCAAGTTTATATAAAACACCGTATTTTTTGTTAAAACGCACAACATTTTAAGTACCATATCACTAAAATAATTAATGTACAAGTTTATGTGTATGGATATTCTTACTGTATGTCGCAATACTATGCAGACTACAATTAAGGATAAAACCTATAAAACATTACTAATTTTATCTTGGGGAATGAAAGCTGGTAGATATTATTGCTACATTATTTACCAAAGCTTGTTAGTTTTATTAGAGGTAAAATATTAAACACCATGGATGTTTGATATTTAAAATTTTAGTATAAAATATTAACCAGGTTATATGTTTTTTTCACCTATGTGTTTTTGGTTTAAATTATGATCTTTTAATACATTTTCACAAGAAAACGTAAATACTTTTATGGAACAGCAAATTAGGGGAATGTCAGACAGTTTTGAAACTCTTTACTCAATTTAAGGGCTGTACAAGTACTTGTTTGTATCTTGATATCCACGAGAATACTAAGTTCAATGAAGTATGAATAAAGCTTCATTTACATAACGTTGTTCTTTGCTTGACTTCCAGGTCATGAATTAATCGTGAATGCTTTTAAGCCAAATTAATCTAACTTAGGAGCATCACAATATAATTTCAAACAAAATAATTTGGTTTTTGATAGATCTAGTACTAACGTATTTTTAGACCGACTTCCAAAAATAGGAGGAACACAATTCGAGCGTATGTTTTTTTATATAGTTAGCTCGTTGTTCGCTTCTAGCAGCAAAAATCACAATATTGTGCAATTAAATTGCAAACGTTTGCGAAATCGTAAATATAGACTTTAAATATGATTTACAGAATTGTAGTCTTAAAATGGTCTATAATATAATCCGCAAGTGCATATCTCTATGTTTTAAGAATAAGTTACAATAATCATTTAAATGTAAAACATTGTAAAAATAGCAATGAGGATATTCAAAGCTCAATTAAAATATTACAGTGTAATTAGTAGTAAAATTACTTCAAAACATGTTTCATTTTATGAGCATGAAACGTGTCATAGACAATATTTAAATAAGATAAATACCTTAAAAGATGTCAGAGATTTAAAATGTGCTGATAGAAATTGCAGAGCATTTACGTGCAAAGAGCATATTTTTTCCCCTTGTATTACGCAATCTGTTTGAAGTCAGTCAAAATTTTTTGTTAAAATGTAACTTGTTATATAATATAAATGCCTATTAAAGCTTGAGCGTTAACTAGTATATTTAAGCAGAATCTATACTAGAGAAATTTTATAGTTTAGTAGGAGTGTGGGAATAATATAGTGCATATATATATATACATTCGTTCATATATCTTATATATTCGTTACAACATATCCAGATACTTACTACAGAGAATACTTTATCCTACAAAAAGTATTCTCCCTCAAATGTCACTGTTCAAATATTTTCGGCGGTGGCAAAAAGTTAAACTCTGTTTGTTTTCTTGGACGAAATATGAAATTGGGACAAAGATTTTACATTAGCGTCCTGCGTATTATAACTTAAAGCCCTTCACAACCGTTGGTACGCTTTTAATTATACTTCAAAGAAAACTTTTCCACAGATGTGCCTTCATATAACAGAACAATTATTTGGTCAAATGTTGACTTTCTTTACATTTTTGGACGTTAAACGAATAAACAGTTGACATTAACATTAACATTACAAGTTTATAATTGTTAGACAATTGTAATGTAAATATCTACTTATGAGTGTTAATAGTCAAATGAGAATTTATATTTAAGTGTCAAATTTAGTGTTTTTTTTAAAAGCCCTCGTTTTAATACATTTATGAGTGTAGAGCACTATATTTTGATAAAAACTTTTTGTCACTTCTTGATACCTAAATGATTAAAAAAGGCCACATTAACAGTTATGTCTGTGTATGAAGCTAGTGACTAGCGGCAATTCCACTTATAACTATTGATTATACAACGTGATTTATCATTTATTACGAAGCTGTTACACGTTACCAATATATTCAATCCAAACATAGTATACGAAAACTTATAAAAATAATAACAAGTGAAGAAAGTATACAAACGTTATTTCCGTAATGACTTTTTAGGAAAATATTAACTCAGTTAATATTTTTCCTTGAGATAAAAGCTAAGCTAGTTCGAAATCAATTCATTGAATATGTTACTAATTCTGAACTACTTTCAGGTTTAGATATACATATTATTAATAGTTATATATAGGGTGCCTGTATATGTAATATTAATATAGTTATAGGGATTTAGTAACATGTTGTTTTTAAATATGTAAAGTTTTGTATATAACACATATTTATGTATACAAAGATGAAATAAATATTTTTATATTACATTATGCCCTTCTGCAAAATTGTTGTTCAAAGTGTAATGATAAATAACAGCTTGAAACCGTGCAATATTTCCATAATTTAATTGATTGTAATATTAGTATTTTGTTAAAAAATAGTTACAATAATTTAATATTTTTACAAATATGTGAAACAGGAAAGTAAACTTAATTTAGACCCTTAAAACTTGCCTCACAGTTATGTGGGTCGGGAGTAGAGTGTTTATTTTACTCACCAGTTAGTAAGTTTCTATTTAGGAGAAATAGGCTCTTTCCCCGTTCCCTATGGTAAAATATTTTTATTTAAGACTGACTTCATCTAATAATATCGGCATTCATATCGTCATAAATAAACATACGAAATACCAATTAAGCGGCAAAAAAATGAAAAATTTTGTCTTCACATAATGTGTCATTAATTCATGATGCATCTTTAAGTAAAAACGCCCTTGCTCGATACTAATCCATTAATGCATGTCTTCCAAACACACGTTGTCAGTCATCATTTTGAAATACAAATCTAAGAATCATAAGACAATGTGTGAAGGTAATGTATTATTTTGTTAGTAAATAAACCACAGAAAAGCCAATCCTATCCACAAACAAAGGAAATGTTGTGAAAAACATTGTCTGTAATTTTACACAAAACAATACTTACAGGACTGCTGATTACATCGTAAATGTGTAAATAAACAATTAAAATAATCAAATCAATGTTATTTAAATAAGATAGGATATATAGCATTACATTTAATATCATACGCAATCGTAATACTACTATAAAGATGCAGTTTAGCCCAATGTAAAACTGCTAGACTGATAATATTTTCTAGATTTTGAGCCTAATTACTGGTTATTTTACGCTCAGCGTTCCCTTTATTTTTTTAATCGCTGAACAATTACTTCACAATTTTAATAAGCATCGACTAACTGATTAGTCCTCAAGATCGCTTCATTTCACTGATGAATGCTAAAATAGTTTAAAAAATGAATATTTTATAACAGGTATCGACGCCCGTATCATTGAAGTGTATCTTTAGCATCAAAAATATCTTTTGTTAGAATATGTATCCTACGCACTTAATTTTGCAATAAGCTGACCAAGGAAATTTAACAACACAAACAACAAAAACGTTATTTGGCTTTTTGTTAGTTTTATATCTTTCAGATTTAAAACACATGAGGAGTATATAAGCTTATATAAACAAAAGAGTCAAACAGACTTTCCTTACTTTTATCTTAACTTATCAATACAACTTTTTCTAACTGCTCAATAGATATAAAATTCTATTGAATTGTTGACATGCTTCAATACTTGAAAACTCCTTTATTGTGTAAAATAAAAATGCTACGTAACAAAACACATATTTACATTTCATGGCTTTTATGTGGTTTCCTATAACAATATATAATTTCTACTAAAATACCTCTTTTCTTCGAAAACGAAATACTGAATAACATGTTGAAAGTGATTTAATCAATGTTAAATATTAATTAATATACTTAATGTTCAATTTGATTTGTTGATCGTTTTAAAGCTTCATTCTTCATCATGTTTTATAGAAAATAATAAATTAATTGACCCAAGTAAACATTTTATTGTTATGCTAACTTTAACGTCGACTTTTAGGTAAATTAATATCGCGGTCAAATGTCGTTTGTTTTAGGCGACGGCGGGACTGAATGTGTTTACTCAAACAACTTCAAAACTGAACGTGATACCTACTTTAAAAACCGTTTTATTTTTGAGTGAGTAAATTTTAAAATAAAGTATTAAACTCTAAATATTGTTAATTATTTTTAATGAGGTATTTCATTAAAAAATAATAAACAATATTTAGGTTATACTTAAACTTTATCTGAAATCATTTTTTTCGGTTAAAGGTGTTTTGTAATGTACAAGTTTGAATCTCTTTAACAGATTTTTTGTCATATAATGCGCTAACCGTAACTTAAATACCTCTTATCACCTAAGCTTTCTGAATATTTTTATCGGTAAAAAGTAATGTTACAAAAAAAACATAACCTAATATCAACTATGCTTTTAAAAGTTATTTAAAAGGCCCCTTCCCAAAAAAACCGCTACTACAACTGTATTACAAGTTTTCGTTAGTACGTTATTTAACTTTTCACGCCCATAAGGTATTTATTTTATATAATAAAAAAATAAAGTAAAATATATGTGTATTTTTTGTATTAAAATTGTAAACAACAGGTTTATTCTTACCCCGGTTAAGACACGTGATCTACAGAAATTTACTTAACATGTATACAATAAGTACATTAATTTTGAAAAAAATTCAAATTTATATGAAGTATATTTATAAATTAATTTGATACACAATTTTACAATGTTTACTGCCTCCGTAGCCTAGTGGTATGGGCGAGTGCTTTAAAAACCGGAGGTCGTAGGGTTCGAATCCTACGGGGACTCAAAAATTTTTCATTGTTGTTTCCCATTTGGTTATGGCAATTTGGGCCGATCACTGATTTGTCTGACAAGAAAGATGATCTAAGCATCGGATGGGTATGTAAAAATTCGGTCTACCCACCAACCCGCATTGGACCAGCGTGGTGGGATACGGTCCAAAAATCCCTTTATAGGGGTGGCCTATCTCCAGCAGTAGACTATCACCGGCTGATGGTGATGAACCTATTCTAGACCTTAAACTAGAGAAAAATAAAGCATAATGTAACCATTTTTTGGTAGCAGAACTAAATACTGTGATACATCGATATTAATTTGTAAAAACAACGGAACATTTTTGGTTGTTATAGTAATTGAGCGTATAACTATTTGTGTCACGAAAGCGTTCCGTTTATAATGGCAGCGAGTCACGCGTTTATTTCCAACCAACTTGTAGCGAATTAGAATGGTAATAGAGAAAAACCCTTAAGTTGATCCCCATTGGGTATAAATTCCTTTTTGCGTTTTGATAAGTGTTGGCTGTACATCATTATCATCTTAGCTTCCTCGTCTATTGTAATCATAAATGTTCATGAATTTCACGCACAGATAGCCCGTATGAAACCATCCCAAGCCTCTAATATCTACACTGTATTAAAATTATAATTAATGCATCTATTTAACGGGGGGAAAATAAGGTATACCATATCAGCCCCTAGCCCGCTAGTCTTTCAATAATTATTATTAGTCCGATTCAAATTTAAGTGCAAATTAAAATTTCAATAAATTGTAATTTCTCAATAGTTCAACAATTTGTTTATTTAACATAGAAGTGTTACACTAGCTAATTGATTGTCAAAAACGTAGCCACTGATTCGGAATAGGACATATCTGACCTGAGAAGAACCATCGACCAAAACTAAGCAGGCCATGTACATCTTACTTGAGTTATGTGAAACGTGTTAACATAAAAGTAACTTTACTTTTTATGTACCTTACAAATAATGTGTAAATTTACTAATGTAAAAACAAATAGTTTTTAATAAAAATATAATCTTAAGGATCTGCATTTTTTTTTGTAAATGATAAGCAGTTTTATTACAGTACGACGTAAAATAATCATGTCTTAAGACTCAGCTCTATAGAAAATAGTGCTACATTGTCCGTTCTGTGTTTGTGACCTAACTATTATGCTAAGTTCACCAAGTTGACACCATCTCAATATACATATTACCATAAAATAATTAGCTTTTGTTCGTAAATCCTAATTAATATGATATCTGACATCTGTATTTATATAATATTATGTATTCATAGTATTATTTAAGTACATATATTATGTGCACTTATTTCTGCACACATATAAATGTTTATCATAAGCATCACATCATTATCATCATCAGCCTGTGATAGTCCACTGCTGGACATGGACCTCCCCTTATACATCCCTATCCATAAGGTGGTTTTGGACCGTACCGCACCACGCTGGTCCAATGCGGGTTGGTGGGTGGATCGACTTATTACATGCTCATCCGACGCATGGGTATTCGGCCCAAATTACCCTAAAAATGAAAATTTGATGAGTCCCCGCAAGATTCCAACCCACGACCTCCGGTTTCTAAAACAAACGTCCAACCACTAGGCTACGAAGCTTGATAAGCATATCAGTTTTTTAAAAAAAAAAAATTGCGTTAATATATTTTATATTCAAATAAACTCTTGTTTATACTTTCACTATTATGAAATCATTCTCGGGCCAACTTAACTCTATACTTTTTAAATCTATGAATACAATATACCATATTTTTTCAATAAGTTTTGTTAAAGTTTGCTCCTTGCAAAAATAATATATTTAGTTTTTGTTTGTTTCATTTCATTGTACTTATTAACAAAAACTTTCTTTTTCGATTCCAATATCTTGGGTTATATAAACTCATCAGTTTCCTTTACATGCTATTAGTGTTGTTATTACAGGATGATTGTCTCCTTAGGCTGTAATTATACGAAAACTCCGACCCATAGTGAAGGTGTGTTGTTTTTATAAATTTGTCTATAAACACTCATTTTGCAGATTGTGTAGTGTTAAGAATCTGACAAAAAAATTATAAATGTAATTCTTATGGCGAATATTTGCACAATATTTACGTTTAGTTCCTAAGTGAGATTGTAATTACTCACAACTACATTTTGTTATATTGTTTTATTAAAATTATTTCTAAAGCTTCATATAAATATGTTTATTTAAGTAGTTTATGATAATATAAATTAGATAATAAAATTATAAAAACATCGTGCAGAAACAAAAATTTATTATTTTCTTTAGGGTAATAATTCACATTATTAAAAAATCTATAAAAAACGGTTTACGTATTAATTGCCCGATGTTTAATGGTCACGTAACGTACTCAGGTGTCCAGCATCTTATTGACATTGCTAAAGGGCACTGCCGGGTTGTGTATTTTTAAACTTTAGTATTTATTCTGACATATGCAATAAGATATAAGGTATAATAAGACTTAAAGCAAAATGTGGAAATTGTAAATGGTACATTATTTATATTGCAATTAATATGTATTGTAAGATCATGGCCTTATAATTTCCTTATCTTTTTCATAAGTCACTATATTAAACAGGCATAGAGATCATCTTGCGCGAGTCCATTAGACACCTGTCTTGTCTTTATTGTTTTGTCATTATCATCTTTTATTTACCTGTTCAAAGACAAATACAATTTGTATTAATTGATATCCTATATAGGAAAAATGCTTTGGTAGAATTTAATAATAAAGTTTTGACTACAGAGGCTTAATTGTTATGCTTGCCTACAAATACAAGTTAAAGGTCTCAAATTTTCAATTAGTATTTGAACCTAAAATCTTCGTTTTGTATTAAAGAAGCCTAACCGCGTAGGCAGTTTAATAACTCAATAGTCTTAAACTGTTGGTCAAATAAAAAAAAATTACAGAGCTTTATACTTAATGATATTAAATGGACATAGGCCTCCCCTAATGCTCTTTACCGCTTCCGATCTTTGGTTTTTCTCATCCAGCACACCACGGCCACTTTGGGAATGTCGTCCCTCCATCTTGGCGCGGGACGTCATACACTACGTTTGCCAAGCCTCGGTCTCCACTCCAGAACTTTCCGACTACAGCGGTCGTCAGTTCTGCGAATTTTATGACCTGCCCACTGTCACTTCAGCTTATTAATCCAATTGGCAATATCGATGACTCTGGTTCTCTGACGGTTCATATAATTTCCGATGTGGTCCTTCAGAGATACTCAGAGCATAGCCCTCTCCATGGCTCGCTGAGCGACTTTAAATTTGTGTACCAGTCGAACCGTAAGTGTCCAAGTCTCAGCACCGTAGGTCATAACGGGTCGGACGCACTGATCGAAGACTTTCGATTTGAGGCACTGTGGGATGGGTGACAAGAAAACTTGACGAAGCTTATGACAAGCTGGCCAGCCTAGCTGTTTCTACCTAGTTAGAGCGTTAGCCCTAGGTAAACGTAGTCCTAAACCACTTCGAGGGAGGTGCCATCAATTGCGATCGAACGGGTTAACGTGGTCGTTGAACATGACCTTAGTATTACCTAAGTTCATGCGGAGTCCGTGCGCGTAGGCATGCAGAAGACTCAGCCAGGCCTTGCACTATTATGTATTTTCCGGTCTCAGCCATGATGACGATATCGTCCGCAAATCGCAGATGTGAGATGTACTCCCTCACATTTATGCCGTGTCCTTCGCAGTAGAGCGTCCTGAACGTGCCCTCCAGCATGGCGGAGCACAATTTCGCAGACATGACGTTTCCTTGTCTCATACCCCGGTGCACGGGGATAGGCTCAGTCTGCCCACTTTGGACTGCTATCGACATAGTGGCGACGTTATTCAGACATCTTAGCATCTCGATATATCGCCAATCAATTTGGCACTGCTATGAGGTCTAGATGGAGTCAAAGGCCTTCTCATAGTCTACAAATGCCATGCGTAGGGGCTGGTTATACTCATATGTCTTATGTATAACCTGCCTCACTGTTTTAATAATAATAAAAATAATAATAATAATCATTTATTTTCTCACCACATAAATTACACAATAATATTAGAAAATGGGAAATGTACAATATTTTATATGCAGCATTATGTGGGAGACTGATGCCTAAACTAAGCAATGCCTGTATTTTTAGGCCATCAGGTCCCTCCTCCGAAAAAAAGATTAGACATTACGTAATTTAAATGATAAATGTTGATTTTGTGGGAGTGCTTGAGACTTATACGTAATATTTGAGCTTTACATGAATGCGTGGGTGTTCGTAGTGTGCAGTGTGAGTGTGTGTGAGGTGTGTGTGTAAGTGCGTAAGTGCATGCATGTGTATGGATGTATATGTATTTGTACGATGGTAAGTCTTTAGATATATTTTATGTGATTGTACAGAGAAGCTCTTCGGTAGTATTGTAATCTAGGGTTGCTAGCATTCCGAACAGTTTTTTGGCCTAAAAGTAGTAAGTGGGTAGATATTAAGCTTTTATTAATTTTATTGTACATAAACCTCCAATATAACCATAAAATCTGGAGATGCGTTGAAATGAGATGTGTTCTTTGATGAGGACAAACGCGCAAGTTTCTGTTTGTTTTGCTTGACAAAATTCGGATCATACACTAACTGTTTGTAGTTTTTATGACGTGTATAAGATAAATAGCTGCCGTACTGTGAGAACATTTGCTTTTTGACAAATCAGTAGTAGATATATCTATATGGAAGAAAGTTAATAACCTTTAACAACAATCGTTGGATGTTCGAGCAGAAGCTAACAATGATTTATTAGCTCCAACCTCTAGTGAGTGATACAACTAAATTAGTAGGGATTGGCAAGGTGAAAAATAAGCTAATTTCATAGTATTTGCATATGCTACGCTGCAGAAGTGTCCTAAAATATATGTTAATTTACGCAACCTTGCAGCAAGAGTTTCTATATGAATATTAAAGGTTAGGTTGTTGTCTAGTATAATACCTAGATATTTGACCATTTTCACTTGTTGCAAGGGAAGGCATGAAACAAAGAGTTATTGTTAAGATAACAAGAGTGAGCGTAATATGAGCCTGGAATGTTTTGTTATGTTATTTTTTTAGAGAATAAGATATATTTGTTTTATCTGTATTTAATGTTAGTGAGTTTTCTTGAAGCCATATCGTAATTTTATTTAGTCCAATTTGGCTTGTCTCTATATTCATCCCAAGTATTGCCTTGGTCCATATTAGGGCCGTATCGTCAGCAAAAGAAATAATTTAACTGTTACTAAGTTCGAGATTGCATAGGTCGTTAATGTATATTAGAAATAGGGTTGGGCCTAATATGCTACCCTGGGGAACTCCGCAGCATATATTTGCCTCATCACTTATATATGGTCCTATTTTTACAGAAAATACCAATATTTTATAGCTTTAATGAGTTTCATTCTTTTTTGGAGTCGTCTGCTAACCTTATATCATTGTAGGTGCCATCTCGACTTACAGCCCACTCCACTTTTGGGACCGTCAGGTACTTCTCGGGGTTGCCCGGTTCCGCTTAGGTCGTTACAATATTCTTTGCACTATGAGCAAGGATTTGTGTTTCAGTTTATTTTAAAAGCTATTATATAATAGTCAAATTACATTTAAATATTTCTCAAAACATACAAATTTAAAAGCTGAATTTATTTTTTGATTTCAATTACGACAATGTTTCTAGTAGAATGGAATTGGTCGTTAAAGTTTATTATAATATTCGTAGATACACACACTACATCCGACTCTCCGAAGAATACCTGTATCAGAGCTCCCTTATTAAAAACCATAGAACTGTATGAATTTCCATAAAATGAAGACAATTGCCTTAATTTTACAGAAATGTTACATCATTGATTATTTTCAAAATTATCGACTAAATAATAAAGTTTTTGTATCAATCTACGGGAATGTTCTGATGAAATTCATATGAAAGAAAAAGATTGTGTTTAATTTGTAGAAACCTTCATTGAGTTTTTGATAACTGAACCACATAAAATAATTTTTTGATGGTCGCAAGTGAGAATTAAGCGTTTAAATAATATGCGACCGATTGATTTTATTTATTCTAAATTAAAATTATTAAAATTAACAGTTGCACAATACAGTACATTGAATGACTAAAGTAAATTGAAAACATTTTATGTATTATAATCATAGCATATAATTGAGCAATAAATCAGTCTACTCTAATTTAAATAAACTTAAACGTGTTTTAAGGTGCGACCTCATTTCATTGAAAAATACCTTTTTCCAATTAGCTTCTATTGAATAAGTGACCAAATTACCCGTGAAAATTTTAGTCCTATGCCGGAATCTGGAAGTCTATAGGTACGTCATAATTAAGTAAATAAGAAAACTTTGCACCTTAAAGAGTTTTATTTCATTTCAAAGTTTGAGATCTTTAACAGGTTCCCTATTTCTTTTGCAACGAAACACTAGTAGAACACTGTGTTTCGTTACTATTCTAATTTAAAAAGTATCCATTCTCTAACGCTACAAGCCTTAAGAGCAGGGCATATCATTGACCATCTGGTGAGTAACGTCGTCGTCTAAATCTAGCTGCTTAATGTAAAAGTTACAAGAAGCTTAATGTAAAAATTACAGAAATGTACTCACATTTCTGTAAGGTAACATGCCGGTATTTATTTTAACAATTCATTTGTTATATAATTATTTCTTTTATTTACGCGGCGATTATTATACATATCAAATCCACTAATTTACGGATTTTTCGCGTTACTTAAATATATTTATTCCCAACGTTTCGGATTCTTTCCAGCATCCATTGATAAATTAGTGTATTTGATATAATTCATTTGTTAATTTATGAAATATCATAGTACTTCTTAAATTCATGTACTATTTGACAAAGGCTTCAAACATTTATAATAAACTAGTACTCTGCAATGTTTCGCTTTCTAAATATTTCCTGCGTTTAACACGCGATTGTCTCTACCACGCGAGCCTCTTGGGCTTAAACACAAAGAACAACTACTCTACATAATAAAACAGTGGAAGATTAAGCGTAATGCCTTTTCAAAAAACATGTTTTAAGTATTGTTTTAATGCAGTAGAAGCCTTAACAATAATTAGGCTAAAAGATAAGTTATATTTTGTTTCATTTCCATCTTTAGACGATCACAAAAAAAAAGGTATAAAAAGAAGATCGTAAAAGCTCAAAGTTAGAATTTATAATTTTTTTTGTCTTATGTCTTATCTTTTATAAAAACGCTTTACCTTCGAAATAATTGAACAGAATTATCAGATTTCAGGTTAATTTTAAACAATCAATATTAACTTTAAGTTAAGAACATCTTTGACAGTTTCAAGACGTCAGCCTTCAAATTCACTGGCATTTAATTAATTTATTAAATTATGTTTGCCTTTCGAGTTGTTGATGCTACATGCCAGTCGATTTCCAAAAAACTTACTTTTGTTAACTTGAGTAGCTTAGAAGCCATAACAGCCATAATACGAGGCATGTTTTTTAAGTAAGTACCGTTTTGTAATTAATAAAAACGTGTAAACATAACGCAAGAACTTTATTTTTACATCAAAGCCTGTACCTTTATCTACTTTTCCAAGTAATTTCCATGAATGAAGGCACTTGTCATAACGTGGCACCAGTTTTTGAATACCATCTTCATAAAATTCGTCCGTATGACTTGTTAACCACTGAATCACAAACGTTTTGACCGTTATCGTCTTGAAAACGCTGCGTTCTTCAAGTGCAGGAACAAATGATAGAAGATGGGCGCCAGATCAGGACTGTGTAATAAAAAAAACGGGTATCCACATCAATAATACATACTAATTTTAAAACGTCGCCTAAACCTTAGGAGATACACTCAAACAATGTAAGAATGTAGATAGAAAAAAGGTGGTAGGTTCTTTTACAGGAGACCGTCTAGATTGGTACCACCGCGGTGCCGATTTCTGCCGCAAAGCAGTAGTGTAAAAACACTGCTGTGTTCCGGTTTGAAGGGCACCGTAGCCAGCGTATTTACTGGGTAAAAGAGATTTTGGTTTGTGTGTCGACCCTGATTGCCGTCCGCAACTCCAAAGCGAATAGACATAAACGTCTTATTTGCAATCTTATGGGCACAATTATTACAATCATTGGGTTAACCGATTGTCATGACCCTATCACTTGTGTGTTGACCTATTACCCTGGCCTTGGTTATGTAAGATAATATTACTGCGAAAAAAGGATGTTTAGCAGTATTTTCATTTTTTCATTCAAGGCATGACGAGACTGAAAAATAAATACGATATGCCAAATAAAACTTAATTAAACAAAATAGTTTGCACCCGCTTGATTTTTAGATGAAATTCTTTATTTGGGCATATAAAAAAATAGATGAAAACAATAGAAATAATGTTTTTCCTGTTTTCCGTTTTTCTTTCACTTTCTTTGATTATTCTTAGTTTAAAGTATCGCCCTACGCCTCGCAGCATTATTTTACTACAAAATCAGTATCTGTAATACATAATCTGTTGGAATGTTCATGTGAACTATAACTATATATTTTTGTGTTAATACATTATGGGTGATTTAAAAAATGATTAAAATATAATTTATACAGAAATATTGATAAACATTTTAACATAAAATTATCACCTACTGATAACTGAAAGTTAAAATGTTTTATTATTTTTAAGCATATAGCAAATATATGTATGTTTTAAAACCTTAAAATCTTCGTATAATTGTTATAGTTATAAAATATAACGTATTGATAAATAAAAAGTAACCAAAAATCCATTCCAATTTTCATTTTATTTACAATTTTTAAAAAGAATATAAGTAAGTATTGGCTTTAAAACATTAACCAAGCAAAAGATATAAGTCTTATAAATTTCAAAATCGTAGTACTTACAAAGTATACGTAGACTTAATAACTAGTAATATTGCACATGCTAACCACATTAACTAGTGATTTAAGCCGGTATGATTCAAAGACAGAATAAACAATTTCAAACGGAGCTGAACTTTGCTAAAATTACCTTGTTATATAAAATTGAAGAGCTTTACTTAATCAGATGACCAAGAACTCCTTCGGACTTTTAATACAAAATACTGAGAATTTTCCGCATATTTAAATCACCAGAGATATGATTAAAAGTAAAATTAATGATTCTATTTTAAGAACCTTGTTCCCTCTCATCATGTATAACATTTTTTTTTAAATATTTTTATTTAATCCTAAGTCCCCTAAGTAAAAAAATAAAATCATTAATTGCGGTGTAATGCATTGTGTTATACCTTAATAAAAAGATTTCGTTCTCTTTCAGTAAATTTAAAAGTATAAAAAGTTGTAAATGGATTTACTGGATTAGTAATAATTGGTGAAAATGAGTAAGATTAGTTTCGTTGCTGAGGGTACATTAGAAAAGCCTTCCTATTTTTATAGTCCCTTTTTGTCTCCTATTGTACAGTAATTAAGTATATCTCAATGTAAGGCTTTATAATAATACGTCAAACATAAATACAACATAATATTTTAAAGTGAATGGAATGCTTACTATAAATATGCATAAAAAAGTACAGTAGCACTTAAACATATATAAAAATAATGTTTTATGAAATACTTTATTACATGTGATTCTTATAAATGAATACGACTCATATTTGTTTTTTTGTTGAAACAAAAGCGCCAGAAAGTCTGTTAACTTTTATTGGTTACACACAGCATGAGGATTAAACATGGCCGTGGTCAACCAATGAAACTTCGTTTGCTTCTAATATTTAGTGTTAAGTATTTGACTTTGTTTAAATGAATTCCATCTCTTATGGCTTACGACGACTATTTATAATTTAAATGCGAAATTTTGTGAGAATGGATGCTTGTTACTCTCTCTCTCAATAACTACTTGATGGATTTCAATAAAACTTTTAAAAATCAGTATAACTTACAGTCTTTATATAATAAATGTCATAACATTGAAAAGGCTTACAAATATATAATGTGGAATAATTATTCACATTCTCAATCACAACTCGGATGTAACCGCAAAGTGGAGCTAGTTATTTAACTTGTTTTTAATAAATTTTAAATTTACATTTTTATACAAATGTTTAATTTGTGTTGCGAGCGACAATGTTTTGCAAGTAAGACATTACTAAAAGTTGTACAGTATGCAAATAAATATAAACATATTTTTATAATGTTCCACCACCTAAAAATTACTTTACCTTTTACCGATTTTGATATCGAAACTAGTTCATTTTTCACAAGCCGGAAGAGCACTGTTAGCTAAATTTTATACATTTCCATCCACATCTCAGTATGATAATAAATGTAACTTATTTTATTTTGAGAAAAATAAGGCGCTCATACAAAACGACAATTATAATATTTATTAACACAAAGCTATGAAAAATACAGTTTTAGTTCGGTTCTGGTTTGGTCGTATTCGTGACGGAACCTGGGAAGGGTTTGAAACGTCAAGTATAATTCGAAAAATGTAATATATATCTTGTACATTCACATAAGCACACCTAAGAAACCATTATTACACAAAACTTAATAAATAATACAATTTTCACGGATTTTATCGCGTTAAATTAATTTATAAATCTTTAAAATTATACCAGACCTTTCAAACACTTCCCTGGGGTCCATAGTCACAGGACCGACTAAGCTATTAGGCGACAAATATTATTGTTAATTTGGCTACCGTCATATTAAACATAAAATTATGTGATCCGATTAATGCATGAGCTGAGGGTGGTGATCTTGCAGTATTTGTGTACTTAGTTCTCATTTTTGAAATGATTGGATCCCAAGCAGGTGGTAGTGGGTGGGTGGGTAAGATGGTTGGGTGACCATCTTCTCCATTGAAATTAGAATATTTTTATTACTTTCAATAGCCTCGCATCACCATCATCATCCTCGGTAGGAATAAGTGTTTTTTGTTAGGGAAACTCCTAGATCTTTCAGAGGGATATTACACTTAGGCTATAGTGGTAAAAGCTGATTTATCTTTCGAAGTGGCTTTAACTATGTTTTTATACAGGCCTTCTTCGACATGAAGCTAATGTTGTCCAACTTAATTTGTCTAATTAAAATATCTAAATAGACCTAAGAATTACACGCTTTTATTCCATTATAATTTAATTATAGGAAATCCAAATAACACCTTGAGCCGTACAGTATTTAAGAAACAAAGTCATACAAACAAATACCTTAACGGGGACTCTTATCACCATCCTGCACAATTAACAACTAATTTGTAAGTGCCTGTTTCAGGGAGCACGAGGAATCTGTGACGAGCAACATCTGCCCACTAAACTGCAGAATATCAAGCAAGCTCTGCAAGACAAAGCTCCAAATTCCACGCGTGCGTCACAGAAACCTACTGAAGCCGGCCAGAGTCATGCGAATACCTTCGTCCTGCCCTACTTGAGATTTGTGGCTTCACAAGCCAAATCTAGTCTATGACAAATCAATTTTTTGATATTTTAATATAAATGATTTGAATGATTTATATTAAAATATCATTTGCATTTAAAATTGACTGTAGCTGAATTAACAATGACTTTTTGACGTCCAGCGTCTTGGTCCCGTGACGATGGACCCTGGGGATTGGAACGTCCGGTATAATTTTAAATAATTGTAAAGTATTGAAACATGATCAAAACCGTAAAAATGTTTTTTATAATGTATAATATTTGTCAACAGCAACAGGAAGTATTAACATAGAGCTTTGTTAAAAGTGCATGTTAAAAGTTAACCAGTACAAGAAACACCCCAAAGCTCATTTACTTCTATTTCTTCATCAGGCATACATATTTACTTTGTAAGAATGTAAGTAAGAATATGAAATACTATTTTAATAAAATAGCAAATATCCCTTAAGATGAAGAACATTGTATAAATAAATATAAATAAAGAACATTGGGCTCCTATTGATCAGAAAAAGCTCATACCTTTGGAATCGCAGTCAATCCCGGCTTATGGTTCTAAGGACTTGGTGCACTTTGGGCAACGTAAATTTTAACACTGATATTGTTGAACATCGATTCACTTCATAGTATTGAGTTTGTTGTTTTAATTTTTGGCACGAGCCTTCATTAGATTAATCAACTTGACAATGTTTGCCTTAAGTTCACTGATGTCCTTACACCCTCACGGTTCAAAAACGTTTTCCCCGTCCGAACTAAGATCATGCTCTTGTAAATCTAAAATTTTTCCTCAACTGATTTAGTGTTACATTAACCTAAATTCTAATCAATCAACTAGACCAAACTGCCATTCACAAGGAAGAGGTTTTCCAAATATTTTTCAAACGAACATATTAAACAGCCTTCACACATAATACAAATAGCAGCCATATTGCCGTGAACGTATAGCAATGTATCAATCTTTAAGGAGGTTAATTTAATTTTCTCTCTAATTGTCATACTACGGCGAAAACTCCATACATTAACTGAATAATTTATGTGTTGCGTCACGCCTTTTTATAAGTAAACAATGATCTTATACGAACGTAACGTAATTTCGAAGACGTAACGCGAGATAAACATTTTACCTACTTGTGTTTACGCTTAAGTATTTTAGATGTTTAAGGCTTTTAACAGGTTTTTTCACGACGTTATACCAATAAAATAAAATAAAAAAATAAACGCTTTGCTCTAACCCTGGTTTAAAAAAAATCAAAGTCTTGTTAGTGGTCGTAGGTATGAAAATAAAAGTGGTTATTTAAAAGAAGTATTATTTCTTAGCAATGCTTAAAATATGAGACTTTTAAAAGTAGTAGACAAATTTTCTACCTTTATCATCATCATCATCATCATCATCAGCCTCTGATAGTCCAGTGCTGGACATAGGCCTCCCCTAATACACCCCTATCCATTAGGGGGTTTGGACCGTATCCCACCACGCTGGTCCAATGCGGGTTGGCGGGTGGACCGACATTTTTACATGCCATGCTACCTTTATAAGAAAGAAACTCACAATGTCATATGGGTTTGTTCATTTTTTTAAATGAAATGTATAAGAATTAAAATATTTATTTTAGAATACATGTTCACATTTACTATAAAGTTTTAAATTAATATCAACATTTGTAATTTGAAAAAATACGATCAATAATAAAAGTCCAGTATTTAGGTAGTAAAAAAAAATTATGAAAAAGAATCGCATAAAATAAAATTTAAATTTACAAAATAAATAATTTAAAAAAAATACTTAGTACTAAAAAGTATGCCTCTAACTCATCAGTATTTTGGTCTGTTATAAAACTACTATAAAAAAATAAACATGTATGATAATTCCCCTGATAACACTTTATGTGCATTTTAATTTTCTTATTAAAATAAATAACAAATATATGTTTTATAGTTTCCTTACTCTAACCTAACTATAACCTTAGTGCTGTTATGCACTTCATTTATTCTTAGTAATCGATTTAATTGTTTTTTTAAATAATAAGTTTTTTAAAGCTCACAAAAAAAAATTGTATACACAACATGCGTATTTAGCATATATTACGTACATATGCGCGCGCTTCATCATCAGCCTGTGATAGTCCACTGCTAGACATAGGCCTCCCCTAATACACCCCTATCTATTAGGGGGTTTTTTGGCCCGTATCTCACCAATGCGGGTTGGTGGGTCTACCGACTTTTTACATCCCCATCCGACGCATGGATTATCTTACTTTTCAGACAATTGGGTGATCAGCCCAAAAACAACAATGAAAATTTGTTAAGTACCCGCTGGATTCGAACCCACGACCTCCGATTTCTAAGGCACACGCATATACCACTAGGCTACGGAGGCAGCTGCGCGCGCTTATTAGCGCTAAAAAGTGGAAATGTTGTACTGCAATGTATTTAATTAGACAGCGAATTGTAAGTACTCCAAAGATCCATTGTTAGTGGAAGTAAATGTGTCCCAACGGAGACATTAAACATTGATCCAAGGTTGCTTCTTGTTTATCGAAGCTATTATTTTAATTATACCTGTTTTAAGTTATTTATAAGTTGTCAACTAGGGAATATCAAACAACATTACAATTTGTGAAAACACATCGATGTTGCGTGTTGGAAATATAACGATTATTTAATAATTTCAAATATGTAAGAAAGAGAGAGACTTGATTTTAGGAAAAAGATATTTAAACTCATTCAAGTAAATTCAAATTTAAATAAAGTAAGGCAATAAGGTTACTAAATCAATTAAACTTTTATCGAAATATTACTTAGACTTATGAAGAATAAGTATTAAGTAAACCTGTAAGCGGCGAACTTTGAGTTTCAACTTTTTCTTTTTATTAGGGTGGAAATAGCTGATCAAGTAATTACAATAAACGTAAGAAGATCATTGCCTCGTAAAGGCATCTAAAAAGACAGTCGTTTCAATCGTTTCAATAGTCTATTGTTAGAAACTTAAGCTTTTTTAGAATGTTAAGGCCTTTTTATGTTCTGATGTCAGATAACCCCTATCCATTAGGGGTGTATTAGGACCTTAGGACCTTTTGAGGCCTATGTCCAGCAGTGGACTAACAAAGGCTGATGATGTAATACCCTTTTTACTATAGTTGGCTTCAAAAGTTCTTCTATAGTTATACTTTCTTGCCCAAAGAATTTCGCAAACATACCAGCTGATTTAAATTTTAACGACACCGTATTTATATTAGAGTTAAAAAGGTATAGAATCTTCTAATAGATAAACAGCTTTTATTCACAGTATAGGTATAATATTGCTTAGCAAATATAAATTGCTATTAACATAATTTTTACTCAAGTTATTATGCTTTTTTAAAATTTTATCCATAGTTTGAATATTATAAAACATCAAAGCATTAGGACAATAATATTAAATATATGTAAATGACTTTCAACATTTCAAAACATTGAAATAGATCACATTAAGAGTTGATAATAGTTCCAAACCTATAACGGTTAAGCTAAAGCGACCACTAATAATAAATAACTTTGTTCTGATTATTATTTCTTTTATTTACGCGATTATTATACATATAATATCCACAAATTTACGGATTTTTCGCGTTACTTAAATATATTTATTCCCGACGTATCGGATTCTTTCCAGCATCCATGATCACGGGCAGACTAAGTTGATAAATGTCTTTATCTCTATGTTTTTGAATAACCGTCAGAGTTTTTATTTTCGTAGGAATTTCCTCTTGTCAAAATATTTTATTTTTATTTTATTGCCCATAGTATTGATGAATATTTAAAAATAAATAAACATAAATTTTCATTAAATAAAATGGGCATTTGCATAATATACTACTATATACCTTTTTATTAATTTTAAATATACCTTTTTTATTTTAAATAAAAAGGTATTACATTTTATAGATTTACCATACGTAAGGCAGGTTTTTTTCTACTCTATAAGCTTTTATGCTAAATATCTCTATTCTCGACGTGTCCGTTTTCAGCGTCAACCTTTGAAATGGCACTGATTGAAAGACAAACTGTAAGAAATTTGCACAACAGTATCGATAAAATTATTTCAACTTAAATTGTATTCAGCCTTTTAAAATTGTCCATGTGACATAATGTTAAATTTTGCCTGACGTATAAACATCTCACTCAATAATTTATTTTCTAGAAAATATGTTGATTTGGGTCACTAACATAACAGATCACTTTCTATAGCCCCTATCAAAACAATCATCAGATCAATGGATGATGAGGATAAGGCTGTTATCGCTTTTGTGGTTGTCTACTGATGCCACGCTTCTTTGTACTGTAACATTATGACAACGTAAAGTTAAAAGCATTCTATTGTTATTATTTGGTAATAAACTTAATTAATCATAAACTAGAAAAAATGTTTTACTCAATTTGCATTCTTGCGTCGTACAGGCAGCGAAGCTGGTTCCGACTGTTAATGCCATTACAGGCTGTTAATATGACGTCAGTGCATTCAAATTTACTGATAACTAAGCCACTTATCGAATGCAGTTTAGCCTTTGTATTGTAGAGCTCAGATGTCATTTATTTTTGTAAAAACTGGTAAAATATGAATGGAATAAAATCCGTCCACTTGATCATGGAAGAAAATGGCAGGTGAAAGAATATTTTCATTTGCTAAAATTTGATTGTTATATTCTGATTTTTACGTGAATACCACATCATTTAAAAAAATTAAATAAAGATATGGTAATTCCATTTCAGCCACATTACTCTGTGACCACCTTAAGACCGAAAGGTTAAAATTATAATTGCGTATGTAAAATAAACATGTAAGAATTACAATCACATATATATCTGTTAACATAGTGACAGGATAATATTAAAAGCACACCTCATAAAACTATATGTGACTAAATCGATAAAAAAAATTGTACGTATAATATTTTAAACGAAGCACGCGTTTATAAGTGAAACTAATGATGGCCGTTTTAATAACAAAACATATTATCGTTAATGGTGGTTGGATTAGAATTCCCAACACTTTCCAGGCAATATATGCTTCAGTAATATGCGTAATTAATTACTTTCCGCAAAAAAAAAGCTTCAGCAAACAGTATACACACATCATCATCATCATCATCAGCCTGTGATAGTCCACTGCTGGACATAGGCCTCCCCTAATACACCCCTATCCATTAGGGGGTTTTTGGACCGTATCCCACCACGCTGGATACACATAACATACGCTAAATATGCGTAAAAAAGGATCCTTAAATGTCGTTACGATTTTATCGCGTTTATTGACATGTTAAATTATATTTAAGTCCTGACATTACGAAAAACTTACTTTCCAGTGGTCGTAGTGATGAAACAGACAGATATAATCCGTTACAGAACTTATATTTAGTAATATGTATATATACTTAGTATTCTCGTGAATGTCAGAACGATAGGAAACGATACCAAATATCGTTTCGTATCGTCTTTTTAATAGACGTCAGACGTTGACAGAGACTATATAAATCTGCCTAAAACTTACTGCTACCATTAACATCATTCATTTAATTTATTTCATTGGTTTATATTATATTTACACATTGAGACTTAGTAGGTCTCTGTTTATTGAATGCCATGTATTTTAAAACTGTTTAGTTCTTTCTTAATGCAGCTCTTACTCGTAAAATCTATGTATCATATATATAGATTACAAAACAAAAATAGTCAAATCATTTATACATTGTATTCTCATACTTTGTTGATATATATTATGAAGTAGATATACTCATACATAGCATTTTTTATTTCTCTCTTTTATATAATAGAGTATATGCAGCAATGCGATGCGCTGATTTATATTGAAGAGTTATAAAATAACATATAAGTCAAAGTACAATGTTGCTCTCAGTATTCTATTCAGGACGACGACTGTCACGTCCTGAATCCTAAAGAGGAAAATAAATCAAAAAAACCTGAGGCCTTGGCAGAATTTTCTGACAGCTATGAAAACTATCTACCTTCCATCTGTATTTCACATTATCTATACAAATAAATAAATTGGTGTGTCTGTTTGTAACAGCCCAATAGCAATTTTAAATAATTACATTGTGATATAAAATCAATACATATAACGAAACATTTTTCTTTGAAATACCTATCAAAGTAAAATCTACAAATAGTAGTAGCACTTGAGTTAAATAACGTTTTAACCTTAAAAATACAGCGATCCCTCGCCTGAGGACATTGCAAAATATATTTGCTTACAATTTGTTACGTACCATTATTGTAACAATATGATATATCTATCTATGTGCCTTGTTTTATTGTGTTTTGCCTTAAGCTAACAAATCTTTGTGATTTAATTTATAAAATTAACCGATTTCAGCTCACATATTAAAAAAGCATTATTTATAATTAACGTTTGATTGACCCTGTATTATAAAACTGAACTAATAATGTAATACCAAAATCAGTAAAAGGTATAGCGTTGATATCATCGTAAAGTAGTTGCAAAATTACTACAGGTGTGCATGTGAAAGAACATATCATATTTCATAATGACTTTATTTTATCTGTATGATGACGTAATTGGTTCCTGAAGAAAAAAAATAGAACTTTATTTTACATGTTTATTACGTATTTTAAGTTTGCTTATATGACTTTCAAAATTTATGATTTATTGATTACTAAATATATTGTTCATAAACCAGTAACCACTTTATTTAACGTGTGTAGCATTCGAAGTAATGTTTTTTTTTTTCATAAATCAAAATCAATCATACCAAGTCGTCTAGGAAACCGATTGTGTTAATCGTAACTTCTATAACGTTGAATTTAACAACCGACCATTAGTTTGTCAGCGATACCTCGTTGTTCGTAAAATCTGTAAACCGTTCACTGCAGTATTGTCATGTCATGGTAAAACTGATATTCGCAATTACCGACGAATTTCAACTTGTCCATAGTTGTTAAAATAGCAATGCTAAAGCTGAAGTTGATACCTGATGTGCATACCTTTCTGGCTTTAATTCAAAATAAATTATTATTTGCACCTGATAAAACAAAGCTGTTAAATTTATAAGTTAGTATCAACAATTTGTATATTAAAGACCCAAATATTCAATCGATTATGAAAAATATATTAAAATTAACTTCGAAATATTTAAAATTTAAAATATCTCTAAAGTTTATGATATTGTTTATTAGTAAAACATTCAAAAATCTAAATTATAATTGCTTTGCTGATTATTTTTCAGCGTATTATGCATAGCATACAGCATAAAGCTATCAGTTGTATTTTATTACTGGATCCAGATGAAGCGTCCTCAGGGTATCCATTTCAAAGCCAATTTCATCTAACTTTTATAAATTGCCATCCTTTATGTAAAAGAGGACATCGAAACTATAAGAAAAAGGTCTTTTTTTGTAACGAACATATTAGCTATATACCAAAAGTGTGAATATGCAATAAATTAGCTTACGCTATAGTTACTATATTTCCTGTATTATTGACGACGTAAGGCTTTTTGTGATATTGTAGGCAGATGATTCTATTGCGTTACGCGTTTGATAAATGATGATAATGATGATGCTGAGAAATCTGTATAATCTCTTAAAAATTATATTAATCTCTAAATTTAAAGATGTAAAATCAGTTAAAGTATTTAATAATGCAACAAAAACATCATAAATGAGGTATGACAATCTTCTGACCAAACTATATAATTATTACATCTGTTAAAGGATTATTCTTTATTACGTATGGGCTAGATAATTCACATTGTAGTGGTCTACAGTCATAACTACAATCAATGCAGGAATATACAATATTTAGTAGTGGCGCTCGTCATTTATTTTGTACGATACCTTGAGGGCTTGTTAAGATTTCAGCCCCAGCCAACAAAACTGAAACCAAGATATGAATAATAACAGCTACTGCTAACGTTTGTTTTCTATCCTCTAGGCTCTACGATAATTAAATTTTCTCCTAATTTGGCAAATTGGTTCTATGTTTATTTTATTTAATTAAATGTTTATTGATATTTTTATTGTTTGTTCTTATAACTTTAATATGATTAGCGTTAATTATCATTACAATAGAATACTTCTCCATTAGAGAAAACATTATAATCTATTTTATTTACTTTCAAGTTATTCACATGTTTCTTAATAACATTTCTTAATATATATTCACAAACCTAATTTACATGCAGAAAAATAGCACTAATGCACATAACAAAAAAACATAATTTAATTCTTCCCGCAACTTGACTGCGATAAGTAAATCTTTTAGGGGACAATGTATACGTTTTTAAAACAAAATCCTAGTAAACGTTCAGAATTTAACTATTAATAATTTTGAAAAAGTAGTGAAGGAACGCGTATGTGTCAAAGGTTATAACAAAAAAATATTTATAAATGATAACACAACCTGGTAATGAAATGGTCGCTCCAGGCTTTTTCAAATTGAAAATACGTATCACACTACTGTATATTAATAAAAACTATATATATTGCTGATATTAATGTATATTTCAAAAAAGACCCGCTGAAGTTCTTTCTTCTCAGGTCAGAGGCGTTCTATTCCGAACTGGTAGTGTCCTTGAACATCAATAAACGAGTGTTAGACACAACAATATATGATCACGTTTAAGGACCCTCTTCAACCAACCTTCAACCAATGCGTACTCCCCGTGATGACCTACGGGACCGAAACGTGATCTCTGACTATAGGATTGGTCCACAAATTTGCCGTAGCTATGGAGTCGGCCATGCTCGCATTTTATTCGTTTAATAAAATTCGTAACAATTTTACGCAGTTATTTGTTTAAATTCTTTAAATATCTAAAAATGTATTTATCACAGAATCATAAAAAAATGGGACCACACAGCTATTATAGTAGCTAAAAAGCTTATTTTTGTAAACCTAGATAATCTTAGCAAGTATCTATATATGTTACTGTCTATATTTAGACATATAACAAGACTTCGTTTAGCAAACTATATTAGTTTATGTAAGAAATTTGGAAGTTTGGAAGGGGCAAAAAATTTATTGGTGGATAATTGTGAGTTAAATCTTCCTTATTTATCTCGGAAAGTTTAAAAAATGTATACGCGTCAATGTCCCACAGTCTCTTATATATATTTTAAAAAGGTTCAAATTATATCAATGAAACATAATAATGAAAAGCTTATCCTGTTTCAAACTAAATATTCTTGGCAACTATTTGGCATTATTTATATTTGAACAGTATACAACAAGACTTCATGAAGCAAATTGTTTAAGGATGTACAATTAAATGGTGCCCACTCAAATGTGTGTGAAGCTAGCCGTGGTGAAAAAAAGTTCTTGTAAAGGACTAATTGAATATAAGAGATATTCTTCTACGGCGAAACCAAGCTAGTGGTGAAGCTCCTGAAATCGAGGCCATCCTTCCTAAGAATTTAATTCTCTAGCAAAGATTTCCTGTCATTCATTAATATACTTGTATACTAAAAAACAAACCTTAGGCTGCAGTTACTGCTAGTACCTGAAACAGTAGAAATAACAATTAATGAAAAATATTTTCCTCTTTTTAAAATACACGAATTAAAAAGTAGTAACTTTCAAATATAAAATATTTTTAAGTTTTATGAATGTACTTGCAATAGGGTTTTAGGGCAAGTATTAATTACCACAACATATATTAAATAAACAGAGAACACAAACTGTGGACGTTAAAAAAAATTTGTTATAAAGTAACAAGAAGATATCATTTATATCTCATTTCGGTAACCCTAACAAGGTAACCTTTTATACAATTAGAACATCGTTATAACGTATATTAAAAGTAGTGTCCTGGCATTTGAGTAAAAAGGAAGAATCCTGTAAAAACCTAATGCAATATGAACTTTGTAATAATCATAAGAAATAGAAAATCATCATCATCATCATCAGCCTATCCGACGCATGGATCAACATACTTTACAGACATCTCCGCAATTTTGACTCGGCTCAAATTTCAACCAGAAAACAACGATGACACAAAGTTGTTTCCCCGTGGGATTCGAACCTACGACCTCCGGTTTATAAAGCAAGGGCTAATACCAGTAGGCCACGGAAGCGGGCTCGATTATACATATTAAAATGTTTCTTAGTTTTTGGCTATAGTTGACGTGCGATTAGGCACGAACAATAAACATTGTAACAAAATGTGTTGTGTTTTGCTGAATCGCTTGCACTTCGAAGCCGTTTTAAAATTGCAGAAAAAATATTTCTACATTTAAAAGGCTGTCGCCATGCATTAGCTGCAAAATGAAGCATGCAAAGACTCATAAGTCGAGGCTCTTAAATGACTCGAGTACGTACTTATTTAACGATTAACTAGTTCAATTCGTGCTGAAAGTATAGAATAAAAACAAATACATCATATTAAACTATAGAAGTAGCTAATGGACTAGAATAAGTCCTTACTGTAAAACACATAATATTTAAATAAAATACTTCCTATACACAATTTTTACGGATTTATCGAATTACTTTTACACATCATGATCAGATAAAAAACAATTGCAAACATTTCGATCAAATCCAATTTTCTTAAACTTACTTTACAAAGTTCCGTCGATGGCATATATTTTGTTTTTTACTTTTAGGACTCTTTCCTATCGCCGGGTCCAAAGCTAACTATAATTCGAAAGATTTTTCTGTATATTAATCGCATAAATACAAGAAATAATTACTGAGTTATTTTCATTTTTACAGCAATTTATACCTTGCCCTTAGCTCCTTTGTTTAATACTCTCAGATCTAATAAAAGTTCTGCATGAAATTGTTATCATATGAAATTCTGTTATAGTTGTCAGTTCTTTTGATAAAAACATATCAATTGCTTAAGCAATCTACAGTTCGCAGTGTAGAACATGGGACTCCAAGAGTCATTAAACAGGCGCTTCGGTGTTAGGTCTGAGAGACTCGTCGGGTTCGTTTTCTAAAGCTTCTTGTAGCCACATATTTGTTCATATTTTTTGATTGATTTTTAAAACAGTAATGCGCAATTTACTACAGATATTACGCCCTCATTTTGATATATAAAAAGTTGAAACTATTACTTCAAACGTAATATGAATTGATAATGTTATAAATTGCGCCAAAAATCGCAATCACAAATCAGATATCAAATAAAAGTAATAGACTTTAAAAGCCAGGCAGGCAAATAAGACAAACAAACTTTTGATCACAGTAAATAATATTATATGTTATGTTTTGTCTCTCAATTTAATATTTCACATATAACATAAAGACTGTTACTTATCAACAGTTTAAAAAGCTGTTTGTCATTTAGAAAGCCTTCTTCAGAAGCCAATTACAGTTTAACTAAGTTTTCCAAACACGGCTGCGACAAAATTCCTTTCAATTTACAGCAGGGAATACAAATTATTTATTGCCCATAAGTCAAAAAGATATTCCATTTGAGGATCCTCAAACCACAAAACATGACGACCCATAATCTTCGTGAATAAGCAAGTACATAAGTCAATAAGTCTTTCAGCAATAATGTTATCTTAGGTGCAGGCGAACTTTGGGGATCATTCGCGAGATTTGTCACTAACACTGTCGCGTCCACGCTGGAATTCTACATACTAACGTTCGACGATCCGCAGACAAAGGTCTTTATAACTATACACAAATGCCAGCCCTTGATAACACCAAAGCCGTGACAGGCCTCTTATAAAGTTATTGAAAATTATTGCATAAACATTTTCCTTAGAAAGATTCATTTCTGTACATAAACTGACCGATTTCAAACGACCCTGCGACTAAACAATAGCATTAAACCTTTTACTTTCAACTGTTTTGAAATTCAGAACTTAAATACATTCGTATATAAAACAATTTCAAATTCGAAATTGCCGGGAAATATAGACACGACGAAACTTAAAAAATAAGCCTTGTACATGCAATCTTGTAATATTTACCACGCATTACACACGTATTGTTTAGAAAAAAAATTTATAAGGGATATTTAATAATATATTTTAAAAATGTACATTGTTCGGACACGCCTAGCCTACAATCTAATTTTCTTTTAGTATCGCCACTTTCACAGAAGGGACGTGTCCCAATAAAACCAATTTACAGTACTATCAACTTTTGCAATATCTTTACGTTGAAATGGTCTGTTTTTTTATTAAATATAATAGCAAAATATTAGCTTTAGAAATAATTAAATTGTTGTTCAGTTTTAGAATTAACGATGCCAAAGCATATGTATTTGACAAACAAATCACCAAAGTTAAAAAGTCCATAAGTTACTGAACAACACTCACGCTTCAAACAAAAATTTTGATTTTTAAACTTTAAACAAAATAAATATTCAATGAGAAAAATACTTAAATATTGCGTATTTCATATATTTTTACAGGAATCGATTGATGGCCATCTCGACATTAAGTTATGATATCAGAAAACTCTGATATCCCATAATAACTGTTATAAATCAAGATACAAGATGAGTGACTATTCGAACGATGAATGATCATACTATATTGCTCGCATGAACTCAATCTGTTATAAGTGCTTAATCGTCCATATCACAAAGCTATAGAGGTTAAGTAAGATATTGTACTTCTTAAAGCTTTAACGAAGAGGAAAAAAATAGCAATAAAATTGAAATAAAACAGCAATCACATGAGCTCGTAGATATCATAGAAGCTACACAGCAAACTGCTAGAAACCACTGTACGGCTAATATCTGCGTAAAAACTTTTTGTTCTTTAAGCTGTTTCGGTACATTTTTTGTTTGTTAAGCATCGTGCGGGCATAAAAAAATTAATTAATTTATTTATTTATTAAAACTTCATGCATAAATTGTACAGAAGCGGACTTAATGCCGATGGCATTTTCTGCCAGTCAACCTTGGGGTGATGCAGAGATAAAAAGTAGGGAGGTGCAAATGTATAAGTTTTAGAAATTTGAATTTTCGATATAATTATATAACTAAAAATAAATAAAATAAGATACTAATAAAAAAAATTAATGACGCAATAAAGACAAAAATGTAGGTGCAGCATTCGCAAGGCAATCGATAGGTGTATATAACTAACAACAATATACAGCATTGTTTCTGTTATTCGTAGCAAAAAATCTGTAATTAATAATACCTAAACTATATAATGTTTGCGAATACATTGTCTAAAAATATTTCGAAACATTGTCGTCTTGTAAGCGTATCCGCAATATATAATGTAAAGTCGCACCTTATAAATTATAATTATAACATGATGGTTTAATCATATTTATTTTAAATTAGATAGAAAACGAAAAAGATATTATGGGTATCTTCTTTCATGTAACTAAACCCAAAACTCTGTGAAATAAGTACAAAATAAACGGATTAATAAACGAAACGGATCGAACGAAAGAAGAATGAAGTAATAAACTCATTATTACTTCAATGTCAGATCTTTTCGCAGAATTCTAAGAATAAACGTAACTTTTTAACGAGTAACATCAACAAAAGTCGCTCATTTATATTCTTGTGATCGAATATATAACGTACATGTAATTTGTAATTAAACAAGAGTTCAAGGTTCATGACACTGGCACAGACATTGCGAAACTAGAGAAGTTAAAAATGTAATATACTATTTGTTGCCAGTGAAAAATTATTGATTACGTAATTTTTTTTCACAAATTTTTGCATTAAATAGTTGTGTCTGATAAAAATTTTTATTACTTTTGAAATTAAATTTTGAATGATAGCATAATTAAACATAGATAACATAATTTAATTTATTTTATTGATATTATTACTAACAGAGTTAATCCTAACTGAAAGCGGGATAAGTTAGTTGCTCCAAAAGGAAGGCATTGTAAGAAAAATTTTAACTGACAAAAGTAACTCAAGCTTTTATTTTATGTTGTTTTATTGCTCTACAGGAGTATCCCTAAATTGTAAATAAATATAGTTTTAATTTGGGAAATATGTATTAAAATATATGAAAGTACATGCTTTATTGTCTTATTGGTAGTAAATAAATTGACGATTTGAAGCTAGGATGCGTCCTTGCTTCAAAACCTGCAATTAAATAAATTTGCGTAGATGTTGATGATGATTTTGTATGAATGTACTTTGGTAAGAGGAAAACGAAATGAAAATATTATATAACTTGGATATAATATATAACTTGGATTTAAAACAAAAACGTTGGACGAATAGGTACTGTAGAACATATGAACGTTCTTAAAAAATGGATGAAACGCGGTACAACTTTTTTTGGGTAATAAATATGTAGATTTTATAAATTAAAACAGATATAATTTATGATTAGTTTAAAAAGGTTGCGTATTGCGAAAACATATGGGACTAAACAAGTTTGCTAAAACCTTTTAACCAAAGTAACATTACTGTTATAAAGATTGGTGTCTTGCATGAACATATTGTACGGATCTTTCCGAGTTTAACGACAGTTATACGCAAATATAACCATAAAATAGCATTACTGCTCTAGTCCCTAGACGGCGTTTGTATAATTTTTTAAACAACAGATATTGCTTTATTATTTTATTTTGTTAGAGATAATGTTACAAACTAACACAGCAATTTAATTTTTTCGAGTACTATGATAAGTGACGCGCACCTTATGGTAAATAATACGCCCGACCTGTGAGAAATTTACCGTACCCGGGAATACACTGGCTGCTATACTCTTCGAAATGTAATACAGTAGTGTTTTTTTATTTGCATACGGAAGCAGACGCGCAATCGGGCCACATGATGGAAAGTGGTCTTCAACGCGCATTTACATCGGTAATACCAGGAATATCACATACCTTTGCTTACTGTGAGACATAGGATGTTACGTCTCGTTTAACCAGTAATTACACTAGCTACGGTGCCTTCAAATCTGAACATGTCACCTTATTTGTATTTCTGATATCTATTTTATCTTTAGTAATAATGTTTGTTAATGCATCTCTGTGTGTAATAACGATAAAAGACCTTACTTAAGACAAATTATAATTTTCTCTAAAACCTTTAATAATGAACTAAAAAACATAAGAACTAATAAGCTAAACACAGAATAAGAACGTTAAACAATCATATAATCACTTACAATTATCAAAAATACATTGAAGAAAGTTTTTATCAGATCACAATAAAGAGCTTTTATTATCCTTACAATATTGCTTACGGCATCAACAAACGTAAGTCGAATGTAAGGTGAACGTTATGACTTAGCGGAAAAAATCTCATCTGTCAAAAGTATTGGTAATCGATTTGTAAGGGTTCTTAGCTTAGAACATCATTTATTTTGTCTTACATAAAAAAATATCAGAACTTTTAAATGATATTAACGTTATTATATATAATTAATTATGTTCTTAGATTAATGTAAAAATCATTTCATCAAACCTCGCGCGTGTGGTATATATATAGTAGTACTATCGTACAACCTAGTAGGTGCTGTGCACTCTCTTTTTAGGGGAAGAAGCACCGCGTATTTTAATCAGATTTAAAGGGAACGTACCCAGCTTAACTTCTGGGCAAACAAGACGTAACATACAAAGCAGCAAGGCGACGAGCGGGTTCGTGATGTTTATTACTGCAATTTCTATGTATTCTACTCACAAAAAAAAAGGATTTTAGCCGAGTACAGTAATAAATGTATAAGGAAACATGTGCTAACCAAACATGCAAGAATTTAATTTCCCCTTACATCTCATTTGCTACTCAGCATGATCAGTTGTTGCAGATTAAGTAGTATTTATAAAATTGTAATTTTCGTTATGGAAAAGGTTTTTATAAGTGTTACGGCTTTATATGAAATAGACTAGCTTAACATTAATATTTATTAGATACTAATTAGCAGTGGATTTTTAATTAAAAATATATTTACTCGTTACAACAATTTCCGCTGCTTCATCTGAACATCGCTTTTAATTTATTTTAAGTCTCCAAAAGCGAGTTTAAAATTCTAAAACGAAATTTTAGCTTATTAAATCTTGTAAATTGGCTACTCCAATTATAAAATGTTATTTTATTTTACAAGACATTAATTCATGGTATAAATTTTTCAATGTAGTAGCAAATTTTATTTCTTATTTTAAGACGACAACATCAATATTCCAGGGCTGTTATTACCCTGTTATTTTATATTTTCGGAATGGACTTTCCTGGATTAAAAGTAGCTCTTGTAATTAATGAACGGCAGGAAGAGTGGCTTGAAAATAACAGCATCCAAAGTTGTCTTCAATAACCCGCTCGTCTTGGACGCCCGTCTCGGCTTACTTGCCGACCAAGCTTTATTATTGCCATAATTTTGCAACCTGTACATTTCTTGTAGATTTAAATTCTATATAATCTCTAACTTAATTCATCATCGGCCTTGTGTTAATCCACAGCTGGACAAATGGCTCCCCTCATCCACGCTTCTCCGTTTTAAAGAGTTAAACCTTAATTTTAGACTTATAATTCTTTCAAAAACTGTTTGTCGTACTGGTTAGTATTAAACAGATTTATTCCATGTTGTAAGTGTTTCTAGACCATCTCTTGAGTTTGGCCCTGCCTCCCTCCTTTTTTCTGTGAGTACGCGGTATCGACTTAGTTTGACCCAGCTCCTACGATAGTGGTAAGTACAGAAAATCTACTAATGAGTTCTACCAACATAAGAAAATATTTACTATCTTCTTATGTTGGTAGAACTCATACCATGAGTATACACCATAGAGCTTTTACCATGGAGCCTTTAGGATGCTCTTTGTTCAATACAATTTTCTTAAGGCGCTAATAATATTGTTAATAAATGTTCTTGATTAAATTTATGCACGCAATTTAGTATTTAATTTTCAGTTTAATTAAAAAAATATTCCAAAGAAATAAACAAAACCTTATGGCAAAAATTTTAATGGTAAGTATAAAGGTGAATAGAATATTTATTTTAAATAATTAAAAAATAATAATCATATGACATAGGTTAAAATTAATTTAGGTTCCTTAAAAACGGCAATTTTATTCGATAAATATTATCTAAGTGCCTTCAGTAAAATTTTAATATCGTTAAATTACTAATATTAGAGTTTTAGGTTCTGATGTGCGATAAAGGATTACCGGGTGGCAGGATTCTGTAAAAGGAGACCGTCTGGGTGGTACCACCAAGGTGCTTATTTCTGCCGCGTATAGTGTAGTGTGAAAACATTGCTGTGCTCCGGTTTGAAGGACACCGTAGCCAGCGTATTTACTGGTAAACGAGGTTAACTCACGGTGGGCAGCGCGTTGGCGATACGGCCACCTGATGGCAATACCACCGAGTATTGCCATCAGGTGAACGACTTCGTTGCCTGCGTATGCCATAAAAAAAAAGGATTTATTTATTATCTTTGTACAAACCCTCGTTACTTAGCCCATTTAAAGACAAGCTTAGGTCGTCCAAACCTAAGCTTGTCATTAATTAAAGTAGACTTAGATACGACAGTTCTTGATTTCTGTTGGGCATCTTTACAATTCATTAAATGAGATTAATAATAAAAAAATAAGTGAATAAAATCATTCAGATGAAACAACTTTTCTAACTTGTATTATGTTTTAAATTTTTATGAGCTCGTTTTGTGTCAGTGTAAATAAAATTTTGCAACTTGTTGTGTTTCTGTGCAGTTGCAGAACAATTTTTAACGTTTATCTGTAAACTTGTGTAAAATATACAGCTAGAAGTAGTGTTAAAACAATAAAGTTGTTTATGTAACTTTATGTACGTCTCTGTTGAATTAATTTTGAGAAATAAAAGATTATTTTAGATGAGTGTACTTCTAAAATAATCTTTTATTTCTCTAAAATTAATTTAATAGAGGTCTACGAAATATGTTCTTCGTTTTATTTATAAAACTTTCCACAAGAAATTTTAAACATTTAAACGCTGGATATAAATTTATAGTTTTTCAAATTTTTCAATCATCATCATCATCATCGTTAGCGAACTTTATTCGAACAATGCTGGACATAGGCCTTTTTCAATAAATGCCAAGATGGCCGATCCCTTGCTACTCGCTGCCAACTTGAACCGGTTACTGCATGGAGATCCGCATCCCACCTGGTCGGGGGTTATCCAACGCTTCGTTTTCCCGAAAGCGGCCTCCGCTTCAGAACCAATATTCGATAGACCAGCACATCGAATATTGGTTTTTCTGACCATGTGACCGGCCCACTACCACTTGTACGAGCTAGTCCTTTGCACTATATCGGTGATTTCGGAATTATCTGCTGGATTAATTCATTACGAATTGTGTCCAACAAAGAACCTCCGAGCATAGCGCGTTGAGCAACGGGAAATTCTTAGACCAGTCTTATAGACAAAGGCCTGTTGCTTTTACGGGATCAATAAAAATTATAAATTCATTTGCTTTTAACGGATTTATCGCATTTTTAACTTTCTAGAATCCAATGAAAGCAAATATGATTTATTACATTGAACCACTATAGAAGAACATAAGTTGTTTCGTATTAAATATGTGATGTTAGTAAGAAATAATACGATAATGATTTTACGGAATACTACTTTATATTAAACAGTTCAACAAGTATCAACTATCATTCTCGCTTAAAATCAGACAATATTTGTCATATACTGTGTAAATAAGACAGTACAGTACATTGGTATTAAACATTAAAACTATAATAACCCCATCACCCTAAGGCATAAACGCCTTCTGTTATATATTATACAAACATTCATAGAGCAAGTTATGATAATTACCCCTTTTAATGCTTGCTATTGATTATAATAATAAGTAGGTTAAACGTTATTATTTATGCAAAGCGAAGTTTACGACAACGACTAATAAAGTAAGGTATTACTATTTAATGTAAAATTCATTTGTTCTTTTATTCAACAACATTACTGCTATTAAATTTTTGTAAAATAGTATTGAATAGATAACAACGAATGTATTTCATTACAATATTTTTTTGATATTAGAAAAGACTTCTTGTCCGATTGGTTTTGTTCGAATTGCTTTTCTGCGAAATTTATTCATTTAAATGTTAATTTCAATGAATAACTTTGTCCAAGACAAAACAAAACTCTCTTAGTAGGCTATTGATAACATTTATAATCATAAATATGATGCCTTGATAATACATTAAATGTATTAAATGTACAACCATTGCATTCATTTATCCATAAAATTAATTAGATTTCATTCGCATGTTTCATACTTTAAACTACAGTATTTTCATGTCAATAGATACGTAGTTTAAAAACCCTGAACTACGGCGATTTTAACATTATTACATACTAGATGTTGCGCGTAACTACGTCCGCGAGGTAATATAAAATAAATCTGATAGTTTTTCTAGCCTATGTTACTCCTATTTACATCAGCTATCCTCTTGTAATCGTGGTCAAAATTTAACTGATTAGAATATTATAAAAAATAATGTTTTGCTAAATGTATGGGTTATGTATCACAGGGCTTTCATTTACAACCGATATACTATTGTTACAAACAAGCATTTCAATTAATTTATTCGTACAGATTAATTTTGGCAAAATAAGCACAAAATCTAGCTATTCTTCTTGCCGTGTCATAGATTTTACAAAAATCGTACGCTAAGTAAACAAACAATGAAAGACGCAGTCTAAGTTTTGACATAAATTTTGACGCAAGTTCATTTATAACAAAAAAGAATAAATGAAAAGGTTTTGGCATAGAAATAAGACATCTAGGAGTTCTGTTTGACTGAAAATTAGGTTTCTTAGAACTAAAAAAAAAACATTAAATTTAATGCACAATTTTCATGTGATATCTTCAGCATTAAAGACCTTTACTTGAAATAAGTCACAAGAATTTTGGAATACTGTCTATTTAGAGTACTGCAGTACAAAACGTACAGTATACAAAAGCTCTTTTCTTTGCTCTTTTCCCTATTAAAAACTATTGGTTATACCTCTGTTTTTGTTGACTGGCATTTGACTTGCAGGTTCATTTCAGTTCAGTTCTTTGGCTTGATGGCGTTTCCTTGTAGATTTCGCCAATGTCAAGTTTTCGATTAGACTCTGCTATATGTAAGAGGCTTCGTAAATGAACAAGGTCACTGTTAACAACTAAAAATTGATTATGGGCTAAGATAATCCACCACAATAGTTTCTGTTGATGTATCTAAAACAAAAGAGCCACACAATAAACACAGGGTTAGTTGGTTAAGAAACAAACAAACTAAAGTTTAATATTTTTATGATTAATGTAAAACAAAAATATGAACAAATGGCGAATCAACATAGGATAGTAAAGTTTTTAAATAGGTGGGACTGGAATTTGGGGAGGGAGCAGGTCATAGAGAGAAGAGCAATTGAAAATATGTGGTCAGTGTTCCTTCATCAAGTCCACATTCACAGAGAGAGTGTCTTTATGTATAGCTTTGCAAGATGAACAGGGGTACATGGCATATCCTAGTCTTAATCTGCAGATGATACTGGTACTACGTTTGTGTAGATTTTGAAGTTGCAGAACCAAGGACGAGTAGAAATATGGGCTGGATATCAGCATAGTACTTCCTTTAGAAGCACTACTTAAGCCAATATTTGTTCCAAGATGAGAAGAGAGCTGACTTGCTAATGACAGTAAATCATTTGAATACAATCTGTGTGGTCCATGCATCCAGTTTTGCTGCATCTTTGGCATAGAAGTGTACAGCTTCATTGCCATGAATGCCACTGTGCCCTGTAATCCAGGACAGAACTACCTGAATATCTTTAGTTTGACACCGTAAGAGGACTCTTTAATTTTCAATATGTAGAGAAACTTATGTTTGGACTTAAACTGATTAGATGCAAGCCTGTAGGCAACTCTTAGAATCAGTGCGAATAACAGAGTTTTTAAATTTGTGGGACTCAATAAAAGTCAGAGCTTCCAGTACATATGGATTCACCTGAAAATACCTCATGTTTCAGGAGGAATTTGTAATTTAGTATTGACTTAGTAGTATTACTTTGTACTAGGTATCAAACAACAGCACGACACAATTCAGCTGAGACAACTTTAAAAGCATCAGTGTATATGATCAGCAATCAGGCCAATGTTGAAATGAAATTGATTAACTGGATATTTGCAAAACAGGAGATTTTCTCAATACCAATATCCAGAAGAATTTGAGCTTTTAAAATAAGTGCATCAAAAGGCATCATACAGAAACTTTGACTCTGAAATATAGGACAAGGCAGATGAAGATAAGTGACAAAACTTTTGAGCAGGCAAGGGTAATCTTTATGGAACCAGTATTTATTTGAAGAAATAAAATTGGATAGACTGTGCAGCCTAGATATATGAGGGTGATAAGAATGTTGCATAACCTTGAATAGGAATCGGTCAGATAAATATTGTCTTCTGAGATAGATAGAGCTTCTCACACTCCACCTGGAGAGCATTTATAGTTGATGATTTCATAGCCCCACATATTATTCTAAGGCATTTATATTGGATTTTGTCAAGGGATTGTAAGGCAGATTTATTACAGGGTTCCAGTATAAACATGCAACAGTCAAAATGACTAGCACCAGGGCATTGCACAACATGAGTTTCTGAGTATAGGGGTGACAGCCACCAAGTGCCAGTAAGAACGAACAATTTTTAATTAAATGGTTAATATAGTTGAATACCAGTTAATCGGGAATCTAATACAACACCTAGAAATTTAACATTGTCAACCACAGCAAAATTTTTGTTGTCCATAGGAAAATGGGACATCAGGGCGGATCTGGCATGAAAATACAACAACATTGCTTTTGTATTTCACGCTTGTATTTTCATTGCTTTTACTAATAGAAAAGCCCAATCCGTGGTTATTAAGCAAATCATGGAGATAGCTAATAGGTGAATTAAGACGGAAAGAGGCTTCCTCAATTTTTTTAACGGATACATAAAAAGCCAAGTCATCGGAAAATTGGAGTATTTGACAAAATAAATTTACTGAAAGCTCTAGATCGTATGTGTAAATACTGTAAAGCAGTGGACTTGACACTGAGCCTTGGGGCTGCCTTTTCCATATCTGTCTCGGGAAGTATATAGTTAGGGAAAAGAAAGGATACGGATCTAGGGCTTAGGAGATTAAAGATTGTGTTTACACTCTTCACAGGAATACTCAGCTGGAGCATTTTCTGCCTAGTACTGGAAGAAGAACATTGTCATTTGAAGTAACATGTAAAATACTCCTACCAAAGACTTACTTTCAGAGAAGGCAATGCCTATGTCAGTCACTAATGTGCTAAGGCTGTCAATAGTACTAAATCCATGGCGAAAGCCGAATTGGGATTTAGCTAATATGTTGTTTTGCTCGACTATCCATTCCAAACGATTCTTATTTAAATGTTCTAGCACTTTAGCCATTGTACATGATAGAGCTATCGGGTGATAGCTGGACGGGTCCGAGTTAGCCTTTCCAGGTTTTAAGATAGGTATGATTACCTGAGTTCTCCACTCTTCAGGAACAGTACCAGTTAGAAAATTATTGTTTAGGATGGATAGAAAACCTGTTTTGCAGAACTGCTGCTATTACTTATGAAGAATATGGGATCCCGTCAATACCTGGGAATAAGTCTGTAAGACTCTCGAGAACCAATGAAAGTTCTTCCCAAGAGAAAGGGGCTCGAAAGGGTTATATGTCTTAAGTGATAAATGGAAGGAAAGCTCTTCTAATGAGGGGACATATGAAGGAGCTAATTTGTAAGAGAACTGTTCGATCCAAGAAGATGGATAATTAGATAAAATAGCAGGACTGCAGGAGAGCTACGATAGTGTCTTATGCTGGTCCAGACTTTAGATGGGAGGAGGTAATAGGACAAAGTTGCTCACAAAAAGAGCCACCCAGATCTTTTCGTGTCTGCTAGAATTCTAGTGGTCTTCGCAGCTACTTTTTGATAGGCGGTGAAATTTTCCATCGTCATGTCATGAGCGTAAGTTACTTCTGCCTCGGAGCGTCTCTTACAGGCCTCTGTACATTCAGAATCCCACCATGGTGGGAAAGACAGTTTGCATTTAGCCAAACTTTTGAGAGGGATGGACTTGGTAGCAGAAGATAAAAAGGCATTTTGAAACAAAATATATGCATGTCGGACATTGTCAGGTTTAATAAAAGGAATGTTTACCATTTCTTCATTTAAACACGATTTGAACAGGGACCAGTCTGCTTTGTGAACAATAAATTTTAGGAGTGGAAAAAGGTTAACATTAAGAACAGATCTAAGTGAGTGAGGGGCAGAAATAAAGATATTACAATTATCACTTCCATAAGTGGAAGTCAAGACCGTCCAGTAGAGACTAGAGGGTAGAGAAGGAGATGCTAATGTGAGGTCAAGTGCAGTCATTGGGTTTTGGAAAGGAGAGACTCTGCGAGTTCGAGACCCATTGTTTAAAACACATGTATCTAATTCATCGCAGAGATCAAGGAAAGGGGAAGAATTGGCATCACTATAATAACAGCCCCAAGAGGTATGGTGAATATTAAAATCACCTAGGATAATTATAGGAGAAGGAAGACTAATTATGATAAGATATGTTTTAACTCAGAGAGGAAAGCAAGATTACGATCAGGGATGTATTTAGAGAGGAAAGAAATATTGTGCGCTCTAATGGCAACGGCAAAAATACTATTACTGTGGGAAGGAAGATCTATTTGGTAAAATACCATGTTCCTAGAAACTAAAATGGCACAACTAGCATACCCGTCTGACCCATCATCCCGAAGACATGAGTAGCCTGAGAACCTAAAGATGGATTCAGACTTCAACCACGTCTCCTGGACTACAAAGACAGAGGGTAGGTATTTGTTAATAAGAGTAATGATTTCATTTTTTTGTAACGAATGCTATAGCCATTCCATTGAAGGATGTTTAGAATTGTTAATGGTTTTGTTATGCTGAGAAAGTTTAGATATGACATTGTACGGTAGTTGGGAGTCGTCAAACCGAGAACTGTATTTAAAATTGTTCAGAGTAACAGGTCTAAGAGATTATTATTAGGAGAAATATTTTCAGGTGGATATGCATTACCATTAGGAGGCTAAAGAAGGTGTGCTAGTAATCCCTTGATGGGCTTGCTTGTCATAACCTGAGCTTGATGAGGGTCATTGAGGAGGATCTCTGTAGAAGAATTTACGACGGTAAGAAATATTATTTGATGAGGATTGTGTAGGAGTAGGAGATTTAGATACACTCTGGAAGGATTGTGTAGGATGGAACTGAGGCGAGGATTGGGAAATATCAGCAAAAGATTTCCTCACTAGAGGAAATCTAACTGAAGCTTCTGAGTAAGATATATTTTCCTGAGACATTACTATCTTAATGGACTTCTGTCTGGAATGTTCAGGGCACTTTCTATCAGTTGCTTTATGGTTACCAGAACATAAGATACAAGTAGGAATATTAGATGGATTGGTACACTCAATACCTGCATGAGGTTGTGCACAAATAAAGCACCTCTCTTGACTAGACATTGACTAGCCACATGCCCAAATCAACAACATTTATGGCACTGAATCGTTGGAAGAACATATGATTTGACTGGAAGAGCTGTATAAAACAAAAAACTTTTCTGGTAGATTTTGACCAATGAATGTTAAAACAACTGTTGGGGTCGGGGTCCAAAGCTGTATTTTTTTTCATGGATTTTCTATTAAGGCGGCGTGCTCTCATAACACTACCAAAACCATCAGGTACTCCTATGGACGAAACTAATTCCTGTAAAGTCCATTCAACTGGAACATCTCTAACAATACCCATGCGGGTTACATTATAATAAGGAATAATGGCATCATACTTACCTGCAACACGACCGGAATGATCTAAAAATAGTTTAGCGGCCTCAGCAGATTTAAATTCCACTGAGACACGATTACGGACAATACGTTTAACACCATCCTTAACAATACCCTTAATTTCATTGTGATGTAAGACGTGACCGAACTTTATTGGTCTTAATGTAGTACTAGAAGAGGGTTCACAGTCTTTACTCACAGAACCAAAAGGGTAAAGTAAAGGTTGACTGGATGGAGCCGACTGCTAGAGCAACTGTGTTTTTTGAGAGTTGGGAGGAATCAGGAGTAGCAGCATTCTGTCTTTTCCTGGAATTGAGGTGTAGGGTAATCATGGGGTTGAGTTAGAAGGAAGTATGATAATAAACATAACCTCCCCGGGATTACTTCCAACCAATACCTTAAAATAGGACAACACAATATATAAATATCAATACACACACACAATACTAGATAATCAACAGAAAGAACAGAAAAAAGTACAATAAAACGTTGAAATTACGGAAAACACTTGTGTTAAGCGCTCAACCATAGAGCAGAGTCCGACTTGCAGGTTCAATGTTATAGATGAGAAATGTCAAAAACTCAGCTAACAAAACAAGATGTTGTCACTTTTACTCTTGTTTAAGTGTAATCATATCTAAATTTTTCACAAACATGAAAAAAATAAAATTTCGCGAAAGATATTAAAGAATAATTAATGTTTTACTACGTACTGTTGCATGAAACATTTTATTTAAAATGGCAAAAGCCCATGTAAACTTTGATGTCATTTATTTGCAAATTTGTTTTTTGCGCATAAAAGGAATCCACGCAAATGTAAAACACGATTGAAATTTGTATAGATCTATAGTCTGAATGGATTCGATTCATTTGAATTTTAGTGATGAAACTCATTCGATTAAATATAGGGTTGCTCGAGATAATTTCAAAGCCGTATCGAATTAAGTTACGCTAAGGTATTCGATTTCTCTCAAATTAATGTAATGCTTAGTTCACCGAAGTACTATATAAAAACAGGCTTTAGGAAATATTTAAAAATGGAGTTTCATACCAAGTGATAAGAATCTTGCAAAGTGCAACACACGTTTACAAGATTATATACAGTCATAACGTGTTTCAAAGTTAAGGACAAGCGACCTTTCTGTTTATTTTTTCTACGATAATTGCATAACATAGGATACCTGTTTAAAAATTTATAAATAGCAATTCACAGAAATTTCAAAAAGACAATTGCGTATAAAACACATTTGCATTTTAAAATGCAATGGTTTTCATTATTCAAATAGAATGAACAAAGCGATTATGATTCTGTTCAAATAACGAAAATAAAACTTATGAAGTGGCTTGCAGCTTATCATTTATTATATAAAAAAATAAAAAAAACTCTTTATTACACTTGTCTACGACTCAAGATCAAAATTTACTTTAAGTTTTCAAAAAATATTTCATCAATGAAATTCGAATTAATTTATTTCTAAGATTAACTTTGACATAAAGTAGAAATTATTAACGTCAAAATAGGCTTATTATAAAATAATATTTAATTAAGTTTTCAAATTATAATTTTTGCGATTCTTAGATTCGAAATGATATGATAAACTATTAAATCTGTCACTCAACGTTAAAACTTTACAAGAAAAATCAATATAATGAATTATAAAATGAATATAGATCAATAAATTCTAATAGAAAAACTGTTATGTTTGAAATTGATTTAGGGATTTTTTTATATATTCGACTTATTAAATCCACTTATTCACGGATTTTTCGCGTTATTTAAATATATTTATTCCCGACGTTTCGGATTCTTTTCAGCATCCATGATCACGGGCAGACTAAGTTGGTATATGTCTGTATCTCTATGTTTTTCGAATAACCGTCGGTTATTGACGGTTATTCGAAATCCGTAAATAAGTGGATTTGATATGTATAATCGCGTAAATAAAAGAAATAATTATATTCGACTTATTATTAGAAGACAGTACTTAATACCCCATTCAACTAAGGCTATTTATTAATGCATATTCTTTATTTTTATATTATGACGTAGTTTTTGTACGTAGTACAAAACTAGAACGATGCTTAACTTCAAGACTTGAGACAATAAATTAACTGGAATAGATATAAATTATTGCACATGAAAATTTACCAACTAGTTTAAAAATCTAAAGAATCAATCTAATCAATAATTAATGTTAAGAACATGTCTTTGAAATAATTATTTTCTTTGATGCCAAAATAAAACACTGACACTTTGAAAGGTAAATTTACCTGTTTTTGCAATTAATTTTCGAAGCAATGTGCATATTATAACATTCGAATTAATTAAACAATACATTCTGATAAATTAATAAGGATATTTAATGGCTTAAGTGATCAGACGAACAGAAAGTTCACCTAACTGTGAGTGATACGCCCCGCGCATAGGAAAAGCACGAAAAAGTGCCAAAAATCCGAAAAACATGAAACAAAAGATGTTGCGTCTCGTTTACCTAGTAATTACGCTAACTACGATGCGCTACAAACCGGACAGTAGTAGTGCTTATACAACACTGATTTATGTGCGAATTAGGCATCACGATGGTACTGCCCTAGGTTCGTAATAAAGAAACCCACGACTATGATACAGAAAGAATACACTCTTGTCAGATTTAATTGTAGTTATTTGTTCTGTTTTTTAAAATAAAGAAAGTGTCATAAAGTGCACAGATAACTACGTAATTCTTTTTGATAACAATCCATATTTTCCTTTAGAACGGTATAATTATAAAATTTAAGACAAAATTAAATAAAATCCACAAAAATAACAAGATAACATTCGATCAATCTTGCAATAGGTCAAAACTTTTAGCTACTTTTTATTCTTCCAATCTTCTTCGGAACAACGAATTTCAAAACTCGTAATAGGCGATGCAAATTGCAAACTAATTAGCAGAGAATAGATATTGATTTATCGTTTCAATTGACTCTCTTAATCCTGAAATTATAATGAACGTAAACAACCTGGTTGCTCCGCTCCTACAGCTCTAACTTTTGTTTTTCTATTTTTTTAAAGGTAGGCAGTAGCTGTCACGTGGTCCTTTTTAAAAATAATTGTAATTTTAATAGATATTATAAAATTAAAAAAATATATGGCGACAAAACTTAGAATCATGTGCTAATAAATTCGAACACTGGCTACTACTTCTTTAATTGCTCTATACTAAATTCTGCAAGGGAGCAAAGAATAAATATACATAATAACCATTTTAATGTGAAATAAATAAAAATAATAATAAGGCATATTCAAAGCTCAACGTGGTATAGCGGTATTGCCTAACCTAACTGGAGATAGTGGGTTCCGAATGCCAAGGGAAAATAACTTTGTGTTATCGTTGTTTTCTGGTTGGTTAGGGCAATGTGGGCCGATCACCCAACTGTCTGAAAAGTAAGATGATCCATGCGTCGGATGGGCGTGTAAATAGTCAAAAACACACCAGGTGTGGTGGGATACGGTCCAAGAACCCCGTAATAGAGAAGGCGTGCATTAGGGAAGCTCATGTTCAGCAGTGGACCAACAGAAGGCTGATAATGATGACGAAAGCTCAATGTAAGTTAACATCAAAGATAATGCATTAGAAAACTCTTCATTTTGTATGCGTAAAACATGTTAGACACGACATTTTGATAAAATAAATACTTTAAATGGTATTAGAAATTTACAAGGCGGTGGCAGAAATCGTTGGACAGTTTCTGCTAACGAAACAATGTGTAATTTGCGCAATACAGTATGTATGTGCGTAAATTGCATTGTTTGAAGTCGATCATATTTTTTGTTAAAATTTTGCTTGTCTTTAGTAAATATAGTGCAAAAGGATTGTTATTTGTTATTGTTGAAGGTTAGAAGACCCGATGGTCGATGGGCCAATAAGGTTCTGGATTGGAGGCCGCCTTGAGGAAGGCATCGGCCGTCTTGGCGTTCATTGAAAAGGCCTATGTCTAGCAGTGGACGGATAAAGACTGCTAATGAAGATGATGATGATAATAGATATATTTATCTTTTACTTAAAGACATAAATTCCGACTCTTGTCAACAAGTGTTTGCTGTTGTTTTCTGCGGGCTGTTCACCGACGGTCTTCTAAAGTAAATGAACAATTCCACGGATAATACATAGATATCTCTTATTATAAATGGATTTCATTTGTAAACAATAGTTTCTGGTTTAATACGATTAAAAGAAGAGTACTCCTATACAACAGGTTGTAATATATATTTAGGTGTAACGTAGTCAAATTAGACTCGAAATGGTCATAAATAAAGTAACCTCATGCAATGAAGCAGCACTGTGATTTACAAATTGGTGATAATTCATCAAAAATATATTTACAGCATTGCTTGTGGAAACAACGTTCTCACCAATTCCCAATCTGTATTGGACCAGATATAGAGGATAAAATTTTATTTATATACCAATAGCACGTAAGATGATATTTTAACTAAATTTAGTTTTACTTACCATGCACCTTTCCGTGTACAATGGCTACAACTTTCATAGCTTATCACATCTATTAGCTCTGTTATACGAACCGATTATAATCGAAGATGAAAATCACGAAAATAATAAATACGCGTAGATAGCATAAGACATCAGCATCTCGATATTTATATACATCTCTACTTTTTATGGCCCACGCAGGCAGACGAGCAGTCGGACCACCTGATGGAAAGTGTTCACCGACGCCCATAGACATCGGCAATATTGGTATGACCAAGCGCTGCCTACCTTGAAACATTTTTTTTTTTTTACCGTGGAAATGCCTACGCATACCCGTCCTCGCGGGGGCAAAGACGGGTTATGTCGGACTCGCACCGACTAAAACCACCACGTTGTTCCTTCCTGACGCCTTTAGGGTGGGGTCACAGGAACGTTTTGCACTCATCTGCAACCCCACCGGCGCTGGCCGCCGAAGCAGCCCATCTCGGCCTTACGGCCATCTGCCTCCCTCTGGGCGCGTCGGAACTAGCGCGCCCTTCGTCTCGGCCCCTGTAGTCAGGTAACAGACTCCCCCGAATCTGTTACTCAGGGGCCATGGGAGCCAGGAGTTCCCCGACCAAGCAAGGACCAAACTCCCAGCCCCCAGCGGCGGCTCTGATGTTACGCTCCGCCGCTAGCTTCATTTCGGCCGCAGAAAGAGAGAGATCGACGACATCATGCCGAATGTCCCCTCCTCCCATGGCCCCTCCACACCGCATCAGCGGTGCGGCCCCGCCGAGTCGCGGAGGATAGGGAGAGCGGCCTACGGAATACCGACACTCCTCTTCCCCGCGACTCCTCCTTGGTTGCGAAGGACAGGAAGGGCGGCACACCTACCTCCTGCAACCCGTCCCTCGCACCCTCCCGGAGGCACATCCCAAGCGGGCTTGTTCAGCCTACTTGGAGCAGCCTCCTCCACGGCCGGCCTGGTTCCTCTTAGCTTCCCGTGGCTGACCCAAGCCGCAGGTACTGAGCCCCACCGCTACGACAAAGCGAGAACCTGCTCGGGGGCCTACCTTGAGACATAGGTTAAGTCTCGTTTGCCCAGTAAATACGCAGGCTACGGTGCCCTTCAAACCGGAATACAGTAGTGTTTTCACACTACTGCTTTGCGGTGAAATAAGACATCGCGGTTGAAACTTAGGCCCCTAGCTCGTCGGCTGTAGTGATCAAGCTGCAGCCGGGCGCAGCAGAGAAAGGGTCACGTATGCCGACATCCCCAAGATGCCAAAAGAAATGCAAACTGGAGGATATTGGCATCGATGGCCTCCGTTTCCGCCATGCGGCAACGGGGCCTGGATCCTCCAGGTTCCGGGGCCGCCAGCGGAGAAAAAACCAACCAATTGGCTGAAAAGCTTCGCCAACTGGTTGGCCCAGAGGTGGCTACAATTTCCAGGCCCGAAAAGTGCGCGGATCTTCGCATCTCGGGCCTGGATGATTCGGAGGAAAAGACGGAGGTGGCTGAGGCGGTAGCGCAAAAAGGCAGCTGCCCGGTCACCTCCGGTCCGGTCTCGGTGGAGTAGTGGTGAGCTGCCCTATTGCAGCCACCAAGAAAATAATTGGTGGTGGGCGCCTCCTAATCGGGTGGTGCTCGGTGCAGGTCAAACTGCTTGCGGCGCGTCCGATGCGCTGCTTCCGGTGCCTCGAAATAGGGCACGTAGCGGAGCAGTGTCATACGGGCGTCGACCGCAGCAGTGCCTGTTACCGCTGTGGCCAGCTGGGCCACCAGAGCAGAGGCTGCGAGGCCGCGCCGCACTGCATCCTGTGCGCCGCGGCTAACAAACCGGCTGGCCACAAGTTGGGGAGTGCGGCCTGCACCACCAAACCCGATAGGAGGCGGCGGAACAAGGTGAGGCCTGGGCTTGGAAGCCAGGTGCCCAAGCCCAGCGCTTCGGCTGAGGGGACTCAAATGGCCATCCAATAAAGATGGCCACGCTGAGCATCCTGCAGACAAATCTGAACCACTGCGCCAGAGCTCAGGATCTGTTGTTTCAGAGCATGGCGCAGTGGTCGATTCAGGTGGCCGTAGTGTCGGAACCGTATTACTTTCCCCTCGGCAATAACTGGGCCGGGGACCTGTCCGACACTGCAGCAGTGGTCTGTGGGACTGCTGCGGGGTCCCCTCAACCGAGGGATGTGAAGAAAGGTCCAGGCTTCGTCGGCGCTCTGTTGGGAGAAATTGTTGTCGTTTCAGCGTACTTTTCTCCCAACAGATCTCTGCCGACTTCGAGGGCTACCTAGACCGACTGGGGTCACTGATCCGTTCTTACGGACCCTTCCTGTGCTGGTCGCGGGGATCTCAACGCCAAATCACCGGCTTGGGTTCACCTGCGGCAGACGCACGGGAAGGACACTGGAGGAGTGGCTCCTGGAGGTCGGGCTGTCGGTCCTCAAACAGGGTTCGGTAAACACGTGTGTCAGGCCCAGGGCGGATCGATCGTTGATGATCGTTCGCTCAGCCCGCGCTGGCTCGCCGAATACAGGGCTGGAAGGTGGTGACGGGCGTCGAGACCCTGTCGGATCATCGTTACATCCGATTCAGGGTCTCCGCCTCCTGGGCACCTATGACCGGCCCTGGCCGGACCCGAGGGACGACGCCCAGGGTGGCGCCTCGAAGCCTGGACCGAGAGCTGCTGAAGGAGGCGGCAATAGTGCAGTCGTGGGTTTCTGCGCCCAATATTGTCGATGTGGAGGAGAGGCACAATGGCTCCGGGACGCAATGTCGCAGGTGTGCGAGCGTCGATGTCCGGCCAAACGTCTCCTCCTAAACGCCGGGTACTGGTGGAATCCCGAAATCGCCGCAATGCGCAGAGAGTGCATCGTGGCACGGCGCCAGTACACCCGTTGTCGGGACGACGGCGCAGGGACCCGGCCCTGAGGCCGATGCTCGCCTCTTTCAGCAGCAAAGGACGGCTCTCAAAGTGGGAATAGCCGAGGCGATCGCCGCGGCTAGAGAGGAGTTGATTGGCGGCGCTAGACAGTGATCCGTGGGGCGGCCCTACAAAATGGTGATGAATAGGCTTCGTCCTGGGCCCCCACTCACCGAGAGTCTGGCGCCGCAGTTGGTTGCGGCTATCGCCGAGGCTTTATTCCCACAGCGAGAGCACACGGCACCTTCGATGGTCCCAAATGGCACGGATGAGGTCGACCCAGTTCCGGAAGCGCCAGAAGTCACCCGGGAGAGTTCGGTGCGGCCCTTCTTAAAATGAAAGGAAAACGCACCGCCCGGGTCCCGATGGCATTCCGGACGCGCTGCGCTGGCCCTAGGGGACGCCCTGGAGCCCAAGTGAGACCTGCAAAGGGTGATCAGGGCCTACCTGTCGCATCGACGTGTCGAGTTCCCTTGCCGAGATGGGCTCCGGACCATCGAGGTGTCAGTGGAGTTCCACAGGGGTCGGTGTTGGGACCGCTTCTGTGGAACGTTGGTTTGACTGGGTGCTACGTGGCGGCAATATCGAGGGTGTCGACGTCACTTGTTACGCGGACGACACCTCGTCACCGCCCGTGGCACCAATTTTCGGGGCTGCGATTCTCGCCACTGCCGGGGTCGCTCAAGTAATTGGGCGCATCCGGCAGCTGGGACTAAGGTGGCGTCGAAAATCCGAGGCCCTTTACTTCATGGGCCTCGGAACGCGCCACTGCGGACGCCCACATAATCATTTGCGGCGTCCGCGTCGACGTCAAGCCGACAATGACATATCTCGGCCTGGTCCTAGACCGCCGATGGAAGTTTTGCGCCACTTTGGCGCCTCGCGCCTAAGTGGCGGAGCAGCGGCAGCTCTCGGCAGACTGCTCCCAACACCGGAGGACCCAGCAGCTCCTGTCGCCGCCTGTACGCTGGAGTCGTCAGGTCCATGGTCCTGTGCGGGGCACCGGGCCGACACCCTCCAAAAGAGTACGGCAATCTGAGGAGAACCCAGAGGGTGTTGGCGATCCGGGCCGTAGGGGCTACCGGACCATCTCCGGCGAGGCGGCGAGCCTGTTGGCTGGCTCCTTGCCCTGGGACCTAGACGCAGAAATCCTCGCGTCACTCTTCTTCTGGCGCGAGGCGGGGTCTCGGGGCTTTACGCCAGCCCCGGAAGAAATAAGGGGCGCAGAGACGAGGTGCGCTCCCTTGCAATACAGGAGTGGGAGCTGCGGCAGGGCACCCCAGCGCCGGCCGTCAAACTATAGAAGCCATACGCCCCGTTCTAAAGTGGTGGCTAGAAAGGACACGGCTCCCTAACATTCCGCGCGACGCAGGTCTCTCGGGACACGGCTGTTTAGGGGAGGTACCTGTGCCGCGTGGCCGGTAGAGGAGCCACAGAGGTGCCACCACTGTGGCGTATGTGCCGAAAGACGGCCCAACACGCGCTGGAAGGTGCCCAGCCTGGGTCGAGCAACGCCGAGAGCTGCGTAGTGTCGTGGGCGACCTTTCGCTTCCTGCCGTAGTGCGCAGGATGCTGAGAGCGAAAGGTCGTGGGGCGCCGTCCTGCTTTCTGCGAGGACGTGATGGCCCGGAAGGAGGCCGCGGAAAGGGACAGGAGGCCGTGAGCGCCCTGGCTATCCGCAGAAGAAGGCCAGGGCGCCGAAGGGTGGCGTACGCGCAACCTTCCCCTGACACTGAGCCCTGGGCGGCCGGCAGAGGGTGCCCGCCGCCCGAGAAGGCTCAGAGGGAGCGCCGTGCTGTTTGTTCCGGCACGGCGCCTAAACGACGTTCGGTGTCCCAACACACCGGAGAGAAGAAGGCCCGAGAGGGCCACGTCGCGCCGGGGTCGCCGGAAGCTGTGATCAGCGCCCGCGGCCCGGCTCAAGCGACACGAGAAAGAAACAACCGTTGGTTTTTAGTGGGTATACCGGCCGCTCCATCTTGGTCCGGGGCCACATATTCCCCGCCGCCAGAGTGAGGGCAGCGGGAATCCTAAGCTGATTTTTCAACGGCAAAAAAAAAAAAAAGGCATCGCGGTTGGTATCCACCCAGACAGTCGGCTGAAAAAATGAGGACCTACTACCGGAAAATATAATCGAGTTTCCCTTAAGGTTATACTAAGTGAATTGGTGAGAATGGTAATTATAACAACATAAAGAAATGGTATGTATATACGATATTAATAATATGAACAATTAAGGACGTAATTATTAACAAGTTTAATGTTGGCTTAATAACTGCCTCCGTAGCCTAGTGCTATGGGCGTGTGCTTTAGAAACTGGAGGTCGTGGGTTCGAATCCTGCGTGGACTCAACAAATTTTCAATGTTCCTTCCTAGTTGGGTAGGAGCATACGGGCCGATCACCCAATTGTCTGAAAAGTAAGATGATACATGCGTCGGATGGGCATGTAAAAGTCGAGTCACCCAACCGTATTGGACCAGCGTGGTGGGATACGGTCCAAACCTCTAATGAATAGGGGTGTATTAGGGGAGGCCTATGTCCAGCAGTGGACTATCACGGGCTGTTGATTGATTGATTTGATTGGGACTTTTACGTGCCCATCTAACGCACTGGATCATCTTACTCTCCAGACTATTGGGTGATCGGCCCATTGCCCAAACCAACTAGGAAACAAGAATGAACATTTGTAGAGTCCCTGCAGGATCAAACCCGACCTCCGAGTTCTAAAGCACCACCACTAGGTTACGGAGCATTATCAACTTCATTTATTGCACTTTGTTACCTAAGCTTTTTTTAACACGTTAACAGAATTGTTATTGAGACCACTGTCCACTCAGTTAATAAAATATAGTAGCTATCGCAAAATATAATATAAATATAGCATTCTATACCAATGTCGATTCAATACTCAACTACATATAATACAATCAATTTTTATGAAAACAATTAATTAATATTTTTTATATTAACACTGTATTAGTTAAGTTTTAGTTTTAATTTTGAGTACCGTCACATTCAATGGTTTGAACCGCTTGATAAACAAATTCATTAGAACCTAAAATCCTCTTCTTATACCGTTTACATTGAAAAATAAGGATAGAGGCTTAAAATGTACTGGGTTTTCCATTATTTTTAATGTCTGAATCATTTATACCGACAATCGCAATTTGAAATTTAAGACTTTTGTGCTTAGAAGGAGCGATATGGAACAAAGCCAGTTTATATATATATAGTATAAACGTACATCGTTTCTGTGATGTATGTTGTTCAAAATCCTTGATGTTTCTTGCAGATTGAAATAATTACCATAAAAATAACTACGTCAATACATATCTTTATTAAAGGGCTTTGCTGAAACATCTCAAAAAGTGCTCTATTTATTTTAAAATAAAATTTAAACAAGGAGGTATAAACAACTTTTTTAGGGACTCCCGACCAAGAAATAAAGGGAGAAGCAGAAATAAGTGAGACCATATACCAATACTTTTCATGACATAATACAGTCGTCAAAGACTCTAGTGTGACCAAGCATATCAAGTGCCATTCACGTGCCGGGCACACTTTCCCTGCATTCGGGGCTATCTACTAGGCCACTTTATTTATGTAACCCGTTTCGTGTTGTAAGTTAAGGAGCCATGTCTGCTTTCTAGTACCCGTTTCAATTCAAAAAAGTTGTTACACCTTCTAAACAAAAACATCCTGAATTGTATCTTTCAAGTCTATGTTGTACGTGTACCAAAGAACATTATCCACAAGTATATGATAACCATGCAAACTTAAACTCTATTTATTTTTCTGTGTAAAAATGTAGGTAAATGTGCTTTGATTTTACGAATAAAGGAAAAATTCGTTGTTTTTATAAAATAGTTAGTCCATGCTGTCTCAGCCCTTAAATTATTTAAAAATTAACTTTTTACCTAAATCAAATTGTATTCAAAACTGCCTCCGCAGCCTAGTGGCATGGGAGTGTGCTATAGAAACCGGAGGTCGTGGGTTCAAATCCGGCGGGGACTCAACAAATTTTAAATGTTATTTCCTAGTTGGTTAGGGCAATGTAGGCCCATCACCCGATTTCCTGAAGAGTAAGATGGTCCAAGCGTCGGATGGGCATCTGAAAAGTCGGTCCTCCTACCAACCAGCATTGGACCAGCGTAGTGGGATACGGTCCAAAACTCCTAATGGATAGAAGTATATTAAGGGAGGCGTATGTCCAGCAGTGGACTATTACAGGCTGATGATGCTAATGATGATAAATTTAAATGTACCTTGTCATTATAAAACATATAATTTTTATCAAAAAAAAACGTTAATAACTTCATGTTACAGCAAATTAGGGGACCGTCAGCTTACTTCAAAATCCTTTACTCAATTTAATCGGCTGTATATCTTCATATCAACGCGAGTTAATTAAGTTCCATGGAGAATGAATAAAGCTGATTTACATAACGTAGTCTTTGCTTGTTTTCTAGGTCACTTAATAAATCGTAAACGCTATAATCTAAGTTATAAGAACCAGGAGTAGTATAATCAAATTTCACAAAAATGGGTTTTTCATAGATCAAAAACCAACTTGATAATGTTAAACTGTTTCTTTTTATATATAGTCGTTAAAAATTATTAAAGTGTTTATTTTACTTCGGTAAAAAAGAAACTTGTAATAGAATTTACGGTAAAGCAGTAAACTATAGTTTATTTCTTTAATCTTTTTGCACACAAAACAATAGAAGAAAGGTGGCGTAACACCGATGGCATTCTCTATCAGTCAAAGATGGTAAGAAGAAATAAAAAAACCTTAAAGTGAAAGATTCAAATGAATCTAGATATCTAATAAAAAACTAGGGAAAGAAAAAAATGTTATACTGACTTAATAAGTAAAATTTATATGTGTATACAGAAACATATAAATATAACATGCATTTATAGAAATACTAATAATAAAAACCAATTATTTTATGAATTAGAGAATAAATTTATTGTTACCTATATTTGTTTTAGAAATTATTCGCGATTTCTCCTGAATAATTTTTTACCATTTACAAAACTCACTGAGAGACTGAGAGATCGAGAATGACCGTCTTTGGCCAATAGGAAGCCACTGTAATTATGCTCTTTTGGGAGACACATGGTCCAATTTCCAAACATAAAAAACAAATCAAATTCTGTTATTCAGAAGTCGCTCTAGTACTAAATTACAAGTATTGCTTTATTTCCCTTCGTAGGATATCTAAAATTTTTTTCTCATAACTACGAAAAGGCATCAGTGTTTCACCACCTTTATATGGGAGAGGCACGTTACAAACATGATTACCAAACAGGTCAAGGTCTATCAATACACTAGCAATAAAACAGCAAGTCTTAAAAAATATGACACGCTGGAAACGGCGCGCAAAAAAAAAACATCCTTACCTTAATCTATAGTTATTATAACTATTTGAAAGTTTTAAAGTGTATTCACTTATTTTTTGATTGTTTTTAATATTTAGTCTGCTTTAGCTGTTATGACGATTGGTTTTCAATAAAAGGTATTTTTTATATTTTGACTAGTAATATTTGTGAGAACAAAAAAATGTGGTTGAAAATATAACCAAAAATTTTTGTAGTTTTTTATGTAGTAGAAAATGTATTCTACTTTTGCAAAACTTAAATAAACCAAATTTTTGGATAAAGCTACTTAATTTATAGTTCCTCACAACAGTTTTGTTTTATATTGTACTAATTGACCTGATTTGGTCCTGCCAAATTAGGTTCGATACTCGTTGCTACGTACGTAAATGTTTGTGTATATTTCATATGTTTACAAGATACTTATAATAAATGCAAAATAAACAAATAATAAAATTCGAAAAATTATTAAACAAATCTAAGCTAAAGAATCGTTACAACGTTCAAACAGAACGCAACTTTCCCAAAGTGACAGCAGTAATGACGTACGCGCGGTTTGTAATCTGTCACAACAATCACTGGATGAATCGACGTTGAAAGTATTATCAAAAGGTTTAAATTTCGCAATTGCACCGCGAAAATCCCGTATGAGCAAATTGTATGTAGTGGAGGATTGTTTGTTCAAAAATCAATTGCAAAAGGAAGATTTGAAGGCTATCCGACAAGATATTTCGTCAATGTGCGTCGAAGCAAAGTGCCGATACCTAATCTTCCTAAGGATGAACTTATTGCACTTAACAACTTACGCAACAACAAAAGAACTAACAATTCTCCGAGCAGACAAAGGTAATTCTACGGTGATCATGGACACGTCAGATTATAATTCAAAATTAGAACAACTGTTATCGGATGAAACTACTTTATAGGAAGGTCAAAACTGACCTTACTACTAAAACGCTCAAATTAACTAGCGATCTTATTAAAAGCACTCGAAAACTTAATCTTGACGTAAAATTGATAATACCTTCATGTCCCAAGCCCCAAAATTGTATGGGTTGCTCAAAATACACAAATTGAATGCTCCATTGCGCCCTATTGTTAGCCAAATTGACTTCGCTCTACTTATAAATTGGCTCAACATTTAGTAAAAATCCTCTCACCACTCAGAGGACAAACAAGCGCGTTTACAAAGGATTCATACCATTTTGTTAGCGAGGTAAAACATCTACATCTTGCTGACAATGAAACTATGGTTAGTTTTGATGTTCAATCTTTGTTTACATCTATACCTATAGAAGATTGCATCAATATTGTAACAAGAAAGTTAGAGGAAAATAACATCTCAATAGAATATGCATTTTACTAAACATTGCTCAACATCTGGCTATTTATTGTGGAAAGATGAGTTCTACATGCAGATGGATGGTGTAGCGATGGGTTGCCGTGTCTCCTATTGTTGCTGACATTTTTATGGAAGACTTTGAGGAGAAGGCCCTACTCACTGCTCCATTCATCCAAGATTTTATAAGCGCTATGTGGATGATACATTTACCATCTTACCATATGATAAAATAAATGCATTTTTAAACCACCTTAACTCCATTAATTCAAAAATACAGTTTACTATGGAGTTAGAAAGATCAATTTTAGCTTTTCTTGATGTTTTAGTTATTCGCAATCCTGATAACACCTTTGAGCCATACTGTGATAGGAAACCAACCCATACAAATAAATATTTAAATGGCAATTCACACCACCATCCATCCCAGTTAGCTACCGTGGGCAAATCTTTGTTTCCAGAGAGCACTGAGGGATCTGTGATGATGAACACCTGGCGGCTGAGCTACAACATAGTTAAGCAAGTACTAGGATTCACAACAGCTCGCTGCGCCACGGCAGCGTCACAGTGACTGAGTGAAGGCAGCCACAGTGAGCGAGTACCTGCTGTTCTACCGTTTGTGAGAGGCGTAACTGACAAGATTGGCTACATTTTGAGGCGGGCTTCAATCAATACTTATTTCAAGCCGCTAAGAAGATTGGCCAATTCCTACCACCTGTCAAGTGCAATATTCCTCTACAAGACCCAGGAGTGTACAAGCTAGATTGTGACTGCGGCCTCTTATATTGGACAAACAAAGCGAGAATAAGAACCTGCAGTGAAGGAACATATAGCTGACATCAAACATAGAAGACCCAACAAGTCGGCAGTGTGTGACCATACCTTAAATCACCCAAACCATTACATCAGATTTGATGACCACAAATCCTTGCTAAAGAACACCGATTCCTACCAAGGATGATCCGTGAGGCTATTGAGATTAAAAAACATCCAAATTTCAATAGAGAAGATGGTTAGGTTCTACCACCTGCTTGGGATCCCATAATTAATAAATTAAAATTTAAACCCAAGCATACCATAACTGCTGTAAAGATAAAATCAGTTCGTTTTGCATAGGTCGGAGTACAGATTAAATATAATTAATAAAACTAAGATCTGGAAACCCTGCTTCATCACTGGCAACAAGACGCATGACATCTCAGTCTACCCTGTACCACGCCGCTGGAAAGTGTCGAAACGTCGGGAATTAAAAAATGAAAATAAACGTGATAAAATCCAAAGAATTTATTTAATAATGTTAGACGTCAAGTTGCCAGAACCAAAATTTTACATAGATTGAGACTAAATAATGTTTGGTTCTCGTTTCGCTATATAATTCAAAAAGTTATTTCAAATTAAATACAGTTATTTAAGGATATTTCAGGGCAAAAATATACAAAGAATAAACAAGAGTGAACTAATTTCTAACTTGTTAATTTTATATGGATAGTAATCACGCAATCATAATCAAAAAAAAAAATATTTTTTTTTTTTTTACGTTTTAAAGCTACCCTTTGAATATTTCTAATATTTATATTTTTTTCTTATACTACGCAATATTATAGCTTGTCAATGTAAAGACTTATTAAAAGAAGACTGCAATCTGCATTATGTATGAACGCGAGTAAAATAAACGTGTAAAATGATTTATTTCACCATGCACAAGGCCCAGCCTTTTTAAAGTTATTACGATAAAATAATGAACGTAAAGATATTAAATAAAAATTAAAAGTGGTACGTAACGTTAAAGGAAGTATATATTAGCAGAATTTATATTAAAGAAATAGAAGTATTTTAGAGCGTAATAATCGAGTTTTTTAGACAAAAATAGGTATTGCCTAATATAATATGACGCAGAAATTTAAATCCACACACTATACGTGTTGTAATCCCTGTTGTAGGAAACGTAAAAAAGAACCAAATGATTGTACATTAATATATCTTAAAGCATGATATTACGAACAATACAAGCTGCTTTTATTTTTATGGTCGTAAGTAGCGTTTTTTTAAACTCTGATGGTTGTAAAATTAGAAATAACCTTAGAAATTCTAATTTATGTGTTAATTTAACACTTGATTGAACGTAAATATATCAGTTGAAGAAATTCTAACGGTGTTAGTGTTATGTACTCTAAACCCTAAGTTATTAAAAACCACCCACCAACCCGTATTGGACCAGCGTGTTGGGATACGGCCCAAAACCCCCTAATAGAGAGATGTAAACGCCCCGGCCCTGGTAGGCTTGCTATTTCTGGGCAAGGTGGCGGCCACGGTAACGGCAGAGCGGGGGGTGAAAAGTATTGTCGGGAGTACATAGGCCGCAAAACAAAATGACTGTAAATCACAATAACTTACAACGGGCGCACAGCAGCGCATCGGAGCTGAAGCATACGGCACGTTTTAGGATTAAGTGAAGTCTATAAAGAGGGTGAGAATACTGTAGTAGGGCTAATATCTTCTGTACTTCAGATAGGGACCAAATTCATCACAGGACAGAGTCGAGTTCATTGTCAATATATCTCTCATTGGCAATGTAATTGAAATACATCCGTGAGGATTGCGTACCTTGTGGTTCAAGCTGACTAACAGATACAGCCTCAAAGTTATCTAAGTGTACGCAATAACGTCGGCATGCCCGGACGATGATGTTGAAGAGATGCGGAATCTCAAAGCCAACAGCAACAACAAACCTACTAAGGCTCACTTTAACGTTATCTTAGGGGATTTCAACGCTAGTCTGTTACCTGAATACGTGGGCTGAGACGAAGGGGAGAGTTCCGACGCGCCTCAGAGGGAAGCAGATGGCCTAGGGCCGAGATGGGGCAGATGAGAGAAGCACGTTCCGTGACCCCACCCTAAAGGTTCAGAAGAAACATGTGGTTAAAGCAGACTCGACAACTTCCTCGAGCGAGAAGGGGCTGTTCTTTATGAGCTCGTTCTAAAAGAAACAGCCCCAAAAGAAATGGATGTGGCAGAGATCCGATACTATGAACAAAAATAAGATAGACTTCATTATATTGGACAAATAGCGCATATTCAGTGATATCTTTTTGATCACAAACATTAAGACAAGAAGGAATTATTGACATCTGAGAGGCATCCTGAATATAGATTTTAAGCTAAAATGTTCCCGATTGATGAAGTCTACGCTCCTGCCTAATCTGTGCCAGCCTATTACTGATCCTAGGGCATTTTAAATTTATCTGAAAAATCAGTTTGCTGCTTTGGAAAATACAATCGAAGTTGACGTTGACAAGGAACTCGATTGAGTGGAACAAATTTACACTAGAGTGCAAAAATTTAAAACTTTCGAGGGAGACACTGGATCTCGTGAACAAAGTGAACGTTAGAACGGCGGGATCTTCACAGGACCATCTCCAAGTAAGTAAGCTGCGATCTCCGTCACTTCAATACGCTCTCAATACAGAACTATTGAGAAAATCCCAAGTTTCGTACCGCACCTAAGTTTATCAACGAAGAAAATTTGGATAAGCAATCGCTTGAGACCAGATGTTCTCTCGGAGGTTGAAATTAACGCATTGGCATTTCCATGTCTTGAAGCCGATTAGACCAGGGTGGGATGATCCAAATGCCCCTGGTTCCAGGCGTGATTAGAATGCCTGTGTCCAGCAGGATTAACACGGGCTGATGGATTAATGAAATGAAATGTCTGAAGATTTTCCAGAAACGCCTTAAGCCAAAATGGAAGAGTCCCGGAGAGTACAGAATCACGACGGAGCTACCAAGCCGCGGCAAAACTGATAATGAAGAGACTGACGTCTATTTAATTCTGCCCTTTGTACGGGTGAAATCTGAGGCAGTCACAGGGTTTGGCATTGTTCTTTTTTAAAAGGTAGGCTTATGTCCAGCAGCGGACTGACGCAGGTTGATGATGAATGAGTTAAAATTTATAATATTTAACGTATTAAATGTTATCTTTTCCATTACTAAATAATTTGTTTTTGAGATGTTTTCTCAAAATTCTGAAGACAACTTAGATTTTGTTAATTTAGATAATGAAAAAATTATTAAAATAACGTCCCCTATACCACTATAACTTTACCTATTTTTATGGGAATTTTTCCCTTAAAGACTTTAGCGTCGCGAAGTATCATAATACAAAGAGCGGGTGTGGGTATTTGGCCCCAAAACTTTTACGGCAGTTGATAATTATCACAATTGGTTTATAAAATCTATAATATTAAAAATTTAGTAGTGGGCCAAAATTTAACTTTATTAGAGGCATTTTAAAATAATAAATGTAAGATAAGCCAACTCAAGAGTATGGGAGGACTGCCATCTTTAATACGTCCTGCTTTTAAAGAGGCAATACAACGGAACAACGGGTCTAAAGTCTCGCTAGAGATCTGTCTATTCGGCAAAACCGGGTTATCACTAGGAGACTAGAAATTGGAGAAGATTGAGAGATTTTATGAACAACTGTACTCATCTACGTTGGATCCACGCACTGGAGCGAGGTATGACGTGAGAGAAAAGCTTAAACTGAAATATCCCAAACGCGTCTGAGCAATATACAAATGCCTTTCGACCAACTTTAAGAATGACAAAGCGCCTGATAAGGATGGAATTACAGAAAAGATAGCAGAAAGAGAACCGGTACTTGCAGTGCTTTAGAAGCTCACAAGCTTGAAACAGAAGTTAGTTCGTGCTGTTCTTCAAGAATGGTGATAAAAGCCTTACGAAGAACTACAGATCAAACTCCCATTAGAGCCGCTTTATGCCCTGTTTTGAGTCATCTAAATCGTCTTACACCAGGATAGACAATATTTTGCCACGCGAACAAATTAGATTTTGAAAAGGCTTTAGTACCATAGACCATTTACGTTATATGTAACTATTTACGGATGATTAACAGAAGATTGAGGAGGTAACTGTTTTTGCGTTTGTGGACTCAAAGCTTTTGTTTCAACGAAATTTGGCATGTTGCAGGCAATTTTGATTGTCATATTAACAGTCAGTATATCGATGTGCTGAGGTGTTTGTATAGTAAAGCTGTGATGACCTCCGAATACAATGCAGTAGTACGAAGTCTATTGAATTGCAGAGAGCCGAAGACAGTGCGAGGTTATGTCCTCTATTTATTATGTGTTTTGCCAGTGATGACCCATGGACTGAGTCATGGTCCTCCACTACCGGCGTAACGAAGAAGTCGCTTAGGAGCCATGGACGGGCATATTTAGTATATTTAGTTTTCCGTGATAAATTGTTAATGCGTTATCCACAGCAGAACGAAGGTAATTGACAAGTCCGAAAAATTAAGTGCTAAGAAATGGGCCAACCACACAGCTCGTAGAACCAATAACCGTTGGGGAAGAAAGGTTCTGGAGTGGCATGTTTGTATAGCTGTCGCCGGTGCTGGAAGACCACCCACGAGATGTATCTACCGCAAAAGTCTAGGAGGTCGGAGATGCTGGCACTGGTGCCTCTTGGCGACTTATGACTTGGAAGGCTTATGCTAATCATTAGGCTCTGACAGGCTGAAACGGCGAAAAAAATAAACAAAATGTGTAAATATAAAGTAAACCGGATTTTATATTGTTAACTGGAATTGAACTAGTTTCACGTTTATATTAGCACGTGTATATTTTATTTTATGCGTTTAAAATAAAAATCTTATCGGTTAAATTACATATGGCTTCAGGCTGCTAGTTAGACCTGAAGGTATGTAATATCAAACAGAATTTGAGCATGTTTCTGTTCAATCAAAACAATATCGATATGACATAATACAATTAAAATTTTCCACCGTAGCCGCCTTAGTAGCCGATAACTGCTAGAATGATAATGATCTAATGACTTCTTTCGCGTAATTGACTGTAGCTCGTAAAAGAGTCAATTTAAAAATATATAATAATTAACATCTATTTGATAGCACTATTCTTTATAAAAAAACCCAGCCACTGTTTTTTAGCCCACTAGTTTTTGTTTCCCGGGTCTCTATTCCATTCCATTTATAAATTACAAAATTTTATATAATAATTAATCCGACCGTTATTGTTTTATTGTAACTCATGGTCGTTTTGAAATATAATCGTTGTTTTCGAGAGTTCATGTTTACAGAAAAAATACGACTACAAGAATATTTAAAAATATTAATAACTATATACTTGTGAATCCAGTTTTCTTTCTAGATTCAGTAATTTAATTTCTTTAATAAAAAGGGAGAAAATAAATTCGCCTGTCTGTTGATGTCTTTCTTTGTTTAGGTAGAAAAATAAAAGTAATGTTTAATAGTCATGTATGTAAAAATATATAAAAAATACTTTTCCTTATTATTCTTTTTTAATTTACCACAGTATGTTATCACATATATTACGTTGTAATATTAAACAACCCATAATAATATAATATTGTTGTTTTTTCTCTGAAAACAAGGAAGAACTTTGCGTTAGCCTATTATAAAAATATAACAAGTATATATATTTATATCAAAATGTTTTTGAATTCGAATTCGAACTCCTTCAGTGAGTTTAATTTGGCCCCTTAAAAGATTTAGACGCAGTTTGGCTTGCCTCCTACAATTATGTGGGTCGGAAGTAAAGTACTTATTCTGTTTGCCAGTTCATATCCTTACTTTTTTTATTAGTCATTGTTCCATTTTGTATTAAACGAAAAGTACATAATTTCCAATTAAATAATTAATATTGTTTTATTTTGTTAAATACGAGAACTTATTACAAAGTAAATAATCACGTTTCTGTTTTAGTATATTATTGTCCTCTTTGACATGACTATGACAAAAATATATAAAAAGACACTTTTTTTCACACTTGATGCTTTTTAAAACACATACAATTTATTTTGAAAGCTTTTAGCTTCTTTTTCTGATTATGATGACAAAACAAACAAAGGTTTACGTAGTAATATTGTATAACAACTGAGACTACGCTTAACGCCTATCTTGGTAGCAGTCCTTTTGTCCCTTTATGTCAAAGGATGACGTCAAAAACATCAAATGCTCTCTTTTACGATGCTATTACTTACAAAGAGCTTTCTGTAGTTGGCAAATAGAATAATTATTAAAACAAATATTAATCTGATATGGTTATTACTATCAGTTGTATGTTGCAAGTGGTACAGATTTTTATTGCTACCATTTATGAACTAATAAAAAATCAAAGGAATCTTAAAATATGGTTTGTTAAAGAAAAGTGATAAAACGTTTTGTTATGCATATTTTTTTTATTATTACCAATACGCAAAAATAAAAAAACAATCTTTGTCAGCTTACCATGAGCTATTGCGGCTTATTAAAGAAAAAATTCAATAAAGACTCAATTTTACCTGTAAAATATGTCTAGAACGAGACGTGGTATATCTAAGAAATAGGATCTTTATATAATGTAATACTGTAGGGTGTAATCTAGTTTTCAAAAGTACTTGAATTATTCATTTTATTCATTTGCAATTCCATTATCCAGATAATACGATCCCTTAATATGATTAACCTTCGAAATGGAGCTACAAAATTTTAACAAGTACGATATTTGCTTCAATCTTCCTAAGATTTAGACCTATTTCGATATAACGACACAAATAACTTCAAAGGCAAGGGTTTAACAACGATGACTGTGCTTGATATTGAATCCGCCCAAATAAACTTTTATAAAAATAGAAACACACAAATCCCACGCCAACAAGCTCTGAACGATGAAACACAAGCTTAGGATTGGAATCCTGCGGAAAAATAACTTGTTATCTTGTGCGGTGGTCGTTTACTGTTAGGTTACGGTAAGAATAGGCTCTTCATCTAGTTACCTGATAAACGATTATTATCTAAGGTTATTTGATATAAAAGTCAGTGATTTTAACTAAAATACATATACTATTTGATTGAAAGCATCGCTACTATAGTATAAAAAATGCTGCTAAGTAAAACATGATAAAATGAAACAGTAATATTAATACACCTATTAATAAGATAAGTGTTGATATTTAAAGACCTTTTTCCGTTAACTAAATCTTATGCTTACTACTATATTAAAAAAAAAAAAACTTAAAGAAATAATGAGACCATCAAAATAAGGTGTGAATGTTAAGTGAAATATTAACATATAAATAACAACTTATTTGATTGCATGTTCAAAATAATTTCTTCAAAAAATATCTTACTTTGTTCACTTTAATAGTTTTAATAACATGAATTGTACAAGATGGAGTAGTAATCTTTCTATTTTTTGGCGATAATTTATTTACGTATCCTAATAATAGTAACGAAAACTGACTAATGCACAAAATAAACGTGTAACTAAATATTTAAGTTCTGACTTTAATACTTTTATTCAATAAAATTATATTCCTACTTTTATAGCTTGGTCTAATATTAAATCATCATCATGAACGTATAATTTAATATTTTCTTGTTGTATTATATAGTACAAGAACACAAATACACATTATTACGACGTCAAATATAGGCAAAATGAAAATAACGTCATTATAAGCAAGATAATATCGTAATTCAACGATAAAATCGACGATATTATCGATTACAACTGAGCTCCCAATTACTGACCGATCATCGTCTTATAAGAATGAGGAACCTACAACCTATTAATAAACGAAAACTTCATATTTACTTTGGTTTATGAATTATTTACTTTCTGAAGTTAAAAAATATAAGTTTAATATCATATAGTGTTTAGTTAACTTTCATGTAAGCATTTTCAGAGGGAACCTATTTCGTTGAATAGAAAAAGAAAAAAAAACTAATTTAGTTATATGCTATGTACTAACAAACTGTTTCTTTATTAACTTGCAAAATAGAATATTGTGAAAAGTTTAGGATTTTCTTTAAGTGAGCACACATATTTATCTGTAGCATAATTCACACTTCTTTATAAAATAAAAAACACCACCGTAAACCTACCGTGTTCAATAATAAAGAGGTACGTGGCAATAAAAATAATATTTTTCTTTCTTACTTTATTCCCCTCAATCGTCTTTGTTTAATATTTTCGTAGGCGGCAAAACTTTGTTTGATTTTTTTGGACAAAATATAAAATTGTGACAAGGACTTTACATAAGGTTTCAGCGTAACATAACCTTCACAACCGTTAAACTTTTAATTACACTTGAAAGAAAACATTTTCTACAGATGTGCTTTAAATTCCAGAATATTTATTTGGCCCAATGTCGACTTTCTCTACATTCTTGGACTTTAAATGAATTAACAGCTAGCAGGAAAAAAAATAGAAAGTGGATAACTGTTAAACAATTGTAATGTGAAATGAGGCTTTATATTTTAGTATCAAATTTCGTAAAATTTTATGCTAGAGCCCTTGTTTTGAAACATTTATAAATAAAAAAATGGGTGCGTGTACTTATGTACGTGCGTGAGAAGTTACACTTCTTTGGCATCATTACAAAAATTAATATACTTATATAATAATATATTTAATATAAATTTAAATAATATAAAAATATATTATTAAAATATATATATATATATATATACCAAAACGAACCTTAATCCTAACTCATAGAGCACATTATGCAACAACTATCGCAAATAAAAACGACAACTCCATTATCACTATTATTAAAAATCAACCTTATCACTATGTAATAAGGTCCATTTCACCGTTTTTATTATAAACTGTTAATTTTGTGTCACAGGTGCGCGCGCATCTTAAAATTTCACTCTCATCATTTTTTCATAACGCGCCTAAAGAAGTATAACTTCAAAAGCACTCTCTTTTGATGAAAACTTTTTGTTCCTTCTTAGTAACTAACTAAGGCTGCTGATTAATGACTATTCCACATAGAACTATTAATTATGCAATGTGATTTTTATTCAATACGAAGCTTATACACGCTAACAAGAGCTTCAATTCAAACATAGTAAACTAAAACTTAAATAAAAATAATGACAAGTGAAAAAATTCCAAGCGTCACAAACATTATTTCCTGCACAAATTTTTTAGTAACAATACGGACTGAGTTTGGGACAAAAGTTAACCTTTGAAAAATAATATCGTTTGAAATATGTTACTGATTCTGAACTAACTATTTCCAGGTTTGAACTATACGAATACCGTTGTATATATAACTACCAATAATATTTATAGGGAATTAGTAACATAATTTCTTAAAAAATATGTATGTTGAATAAAAAACATACTTATGTATATAGCGATTAAATTAAATATTTCTATACATTACATTATGCCTTTCTACTAAATCGTTGTTCAAAGCGTAATAATAAAAACGTTCCTATAGATAGAAAATATGCATTATTTTCTAAATTTACTCCATTGTAAAATTAGTATTTTATTATAAAAATAGTTACAGTAAATTTTATACTTATAAGTATCCGAGCACAGGAAACACCAAAAGTAAATTTAATTTGCCCCTCAAAACTTTTAGGTGCAGGCTTGCCTCAGACAGTTATGTTGGCCGGAAGTTAATCGCTTATTTTATTCACCAATTAATAGGTTTTTTTTTTGATGAAAAATATACTCTTTCCCCTTTCCCTATGGAAAAATGATATAATTTTTATTCATTTAAAACTTACGACATCTATTAGCATATATATTGAAATCGTCAATGATAAAGATACACGCTTTAATTCTTATGCCGCTTAATTGGTGTTTCACCATTAAAGCGGCATAAGAAGTAACAATTTGTCTTTACATCAAGTGTCGATAATTCGTGACGCAACTTTAGCTAAAAACGCCCTCGCTCGATACTAACTCATTTATTGATGTATTCAAAACACACTTGTCGGCCAATAAACCACTAGAATAAAATACGAACTAAGTAAAGCCAGAAAAACAACGTCTCGTAGTCAAGAAAAATGATATTTTGTCCGCTATAACTTGATATAATTTTATATTACCTATAATATGTTCTCTTTGTAATTTTAGCACTGTTTTATGAAAAAAAAAGAAAAATTCTGTTGAAACTTTTTCAGAAAAGTTTTATCACATCTGCATTACGTGAAAATTACTATTGTCACCTCCTTTGAATTATCGCATTATAAAAAAAAATGCTATTATAACTATAATAAGGCTGACAGAAACTTCCACCAGATTTTAATTACATTTATTAGTAGATCTATAATGATTTTAAAAAAAAAACATCATATAATTTAAATTTTGTATTTATTAAAACAAAATAACAGTGCCCAAAATTTATCTTTAGGTTATTAAAAATATTGAATTATAGTAAAAGACAATTTTCTATCGCATACATAATAAGCCAAAGAAATCAAACAATTGATTCATTTTCATCGATCGTAAGCTTTATTATATTTCCAAACTGCGGTTTTTGCTTTGTGTTTAAACGTCTGTGGCTTAATCACCGCAGACATAAGAATATGAAAAATATTTTTCAATTTACTATAAAACTGCTTATAAAGTGATTGTTATTATTGGTACATGGATTATTCGACATTGGACTGTGTCAAGACATCGTTTAAAGTTTAAAATTTTATTTGATAAAAATAATATATCGAACAGCAGGTTCTAACTTGTATTCGGACGTACAAATTATTTAATTTTCATAAAAAATAATTAGCGAAGATGGATTTTGTTAGTCGTTCACTAAATAGATTATTATAAAACTTTACAATAATACAGCCTATCTGTTAGAATACGCTATATAAAATACTTTTCACTTACGAATTCTTGTACTGAATTTAGTTATTCATTTTATACGGCACTAATCACGTTTTGCTAACCTCCTGGGTATGACAACAATGGAAAGTCATTTTGAATAATAAAATAGCCAGAACTTGGGTTGGGTTTTTAAAAATTCAAGTTTGTAAGCTTATAGTAGCTACTTTTAGAAAGTTTACACCTTTTGCTAGCTGGAAACTCTGGACTTTTTTTTTTTAATTATTCATTTTCCAAAGTTATCATAGGCTTGGCTTGTAATCTATCGAAATTCAACGAAGAACATTTTTTAGGCATCTGTCCTCTATAACCCAAAGTCTAAACGGTATTCTATTAGGATGAATCATTTGGCAGTAAACTTGATGTCCTATAACGACTGCTAAAGACGCCTTGACAACAGGTACTGACTTTTAACAAGGCCATTCGACGCACAAAGATAATCTCACTATTCAGACTGTTGGTGACTGACCCACATCTTCCTAACCAAGAAGAAATTAACGATAGTATAATGTTGTTCTTTGTACTATTACATGTAGTTATGTATATTACAATTATGTCTAGGTCTTCTCTTTACAGGGGGCCGACTGGGTCAGTACCATCGCGGTGCCTATTTCGGCAGCAAAGTGATTGTGTGACACTATCGTGTTCCAGTTTGAAGGGTACCCTTCAAACCGGTACCCGGCTTATATACTAGGTAATCGAGACGTAACATCCTATGTCTCACAGTAGGGAGAGCGTTGGTATTGGCAATGTCTGTAGGCGTCAAAAAAAAAAATTTAAAAAATGCTTGAAGATGCCACTTGGACAGCGACATGTAGCAATTATCTCGGATTTACATTTATAATACAGATCATCAAAATATTACGTATACATTAAATCAATTACGATTATTATATAGCATTGCATAACTAGCAAAATAGTTAAAACCCACTTAAGAAAATTTTATTAGTACCTAGAAAAAATAAAAAATAAATTTAAAATAATGTCAAAAAATCTTTAATGCTTTATAAAGAATCACAAATGGCCGCCATATTTTATAAAACATACGGCAATGTATCATTCTATCCGAGACGTAATTTAATTTACTCTGCAAGTGTCGACCTACGATATAAACTCCACACGTCAGGTTAATAATTTATGTGTTGACTAACGCCTTTTTATAAGTAAACAACGCTCTTATGCAAATTTGAAACGCGGGGGACAATTTACTGAGTTCGCTTGCATTAACGCCACTTCAGAGTTTGAAAATTTTAACGGCATACAAAGGCTTTTTCTTAATCGCTGTGTCAATATAAAGAAGAGAAAACAAAAGCCTCTGATCTTTTATTGTTGTTTGCTCTTTATTAAAACGTCAGTTAAAAAATAACAAAAACAATTTAATATGGTATATCCTATGTTTCTCAAATATTCAAAGATGAACGGAATATAAAATGGAAAGGATGATAAAAAGATGCCCTCAACATCATGACAGCTAAAGTACATACATCTAAAAACCTTTACAAAGAGCATATTTAAAAAATGTAACAAACCTCAATGAACTGAACTACTAAATTTGAGGAAATCAGTTATTATTTTTAATGTACACATCATTAGGTAATAACTTATGTGCCAAATTCCAATTGTTTGATTCCCGAAAATAAAAAAAATTAAAATAAACATATCACACCTAGTTAAACCAAAATATTAAACGCCAGATACCAAACGGTCAGTGTATAAACTATAATTTATTAAATAATTAAATAAGAGCTGGTAATAATAATGATGAAAATACGAAAAAAGAAAAAGTAACAAATTGAAAAATCGTATAATATTTAGTCGTACATAAAAATCAAAAGATCCACAACCAGCATATCATATAAAAACAAACATGCTAAAGGGCAATTTAAATATTCAACTACAGTATTGAAATCTCGTTTCATGGCCATTGTCACGTATTCCGATGATAATCGATATTCCGGTGAAATCGTGTCCAATAGTAGAGACATGGCCCCATTCTGAGTAAGTTAGCCATTATTCCATTCTATTGGACCGGAATAACAGCTTTGTGCTTAAATATATTTTAAGAATTCCTTTAGGTTAGATTTTAAAACAAATAGTAAACTGTAATTTAAATCACTCTTTCAACTAGAAAGTAATATATTTTTATATTAAAACTTAAAATAGTAGTACTTATTGAGCTATCATTCACTGTTTTACATTTTGTAATAACCAGTTCTTTACAAATTTTTATGTGTTTATAGAATGATTGTGCAACACATTCTGTATAATTTGACTTTATTGATTCTTTTAAAAATAAAAATGAGATTAGACATATACGTTATATAATATAATAATTAAGTAATGAAATTGTAAATGTTAAAAATATAAATCATGATTTTATCTATATATATAAAAGAGATTCCCACCTATATACGAGGGTGGTCTGAAAAGTTTTCGACCTCAACTCAAAATGGCGCCACTCGTTAATAAAAGCTAGTGAATGTAGCTGTGCATATTTTAACAGTTACTCACCAAAGTTTCGGCCATTTTGGACGCGCAGTTTTAGTTGACAGTCATTTGAGTAAGTAGAAGTGAGTGGTTTTGGTTATAATGGATAAAATTGAGTATCGAGCTGTTATAAAATTTTTGTTTTTGAAAGGCAATACGCCTACGCAAATTAAAAATGAGATGGACTCTATGTATAGGGAGCTGAATTTAAATGGGGCCGTAAGAGCCTGGGAGACGATGAACGTTCGGGACGTCCAAAAACTGCAACTACTGACGATAACATTGCTAAAGTTCACAAAATGGTGTTAAACGACCACCGAGTTAAAGTGAGAGAGTAGCAGAGGTTATGAAAATGTCCCAAAACGTGTTTGTACATATTAAATCAAGATTTAGACATGAGAAAGCTGTCGCGCGTTGGGTGCCGCGTTTGCTCAATTAGACCTAAAAACATGTTCGAACGAACATTTCCAAAGCTCTGTTGGCGCAGTTTAGGCGCAATAAATACGAGTTTGCCGCCGATTAATTCTGTAGATGAAACTTGGAACCAGCTCCAAAAAGCAAAAACTGTTTTTTCGGCTGGGAAAGTGATGGCGACTGTTTTTGGGATGGTCATAGAGTTATCTTTATCGATTATCTTCAAAATAGAAAACCATTACAGGAGCATACTACGCATCATTACTTGACGCGCCGAAGACACAAATTGCGGAAAAACGGCCACTTTTGCAGAAAAAGAAAATCCTGTTTCACCAAAACAACGCGCGTCTCACACCTCAGCGGTTGCCAAGCAAAATCCACGAGATACGGTTTTGGTTCTGCTGACCATCCGCCTTAATCAGCAGATCTGGCCCTCAGGACTTCTTTTGTTCCCTCATCTAAAACTGCGCGCGGAGGGCAAAGATTTTCGTCAAATGAGGAATCACCTTTAGGAACAGTTATTTTGCAGCGAAAAACGCCAAGTTCTATTTGGACGGGTTACAGAGATGGAGCATCGCTGGAGAAGTGTGTAGAATTACAAGGAGACTATGTGAAAATAAATATAAAAGTAAGAAAAAAAATCTTTTATCATTGTTAGGTCGGAAACTTTTCAGACCACCCTCGTATTGAGTCATAACGATATCTCTGGTACCATAAGGCGCAGCGACTTGAAATTTGGTATGAATATTCCTTTCGCCGAGTAGAGGTCAGCTAAGAATAATATAAGGATTTACGAAATTCCACCCACAAGGGTGTTGGGGGGTAGCTATTTCTATACATTTTTTATTAATTGTCTAGAATAATAACCTATTGTCTTTTTCATGTATAAATAATCAAATTCTACATGAACGAAACGAACTTCAATTTAATTAAAATTCATATTGTTTAGTAACTAAATACAAAACACGCTTATAAAGTTTACAACAACTTCCTATTTAACTTATATAAAATAAACATTATTTAACGTCTTACACATAATTAACAGCCACTTGCAAAGTCAAATTGATTTATTTGTATTTGTCAACGAAAATAAAATGTCCAACTTTGAATGCGGTGAAAAATTTGCGTGATTTTTTTTACAATATTAGTACACACCACAATATTTGAGTTAGGCATTCGCACTGGTCTAGAAAAAGGTTGATAATTAAATTATCTTTAAAATAAAATGTCTGCTACTATATTAAAACAAGGACTTTTAACTGCGTCGATTTCTACTAAGTTGATCGCACCATCTCATTTATCCTACATCTGAGTATAGGCCATGTAGATGAAATATCGGAGACAAGGAAATATTTTGATACCCGTTTAATATTGATGAACCTCTTAGCATAGATATTATTGACCCCTCTAGATAAGTTTCGACATGGTCCTAGTGGTAGACGTCAGTACCTGCGTCTTGGTCTACCCACGGCAAAGCTAAGAGAAACTTGGTTACCCTAAGAAGTAAGACCGGTCGTGGAGGCAGTTTAAAGGCTAGACAAGCTCGCTTTGACAGCGTCCTGAGAGGAGCTTGGGAGAGTAGAGAGTGGAAGGCGCGAAGTCGTGGTGGAGTAGCAGGGTCAGATGAGTGTGTGACTCAACAGGGCCTTACCGCAGAAGCTGTGTGACCTAGACTTGGGTGGAAATCTTTTTCGCAAACAAGAATGTATATTTCTTAGACGTGAAGCCTGAAATCGAGGCCACAGATATGGGCTGAAAATTTTTATCGGGCAAGCAAAGATTTACAGGCACTCGTTATATATAAACAAACAAACCTTAAACTGTAGTTACTGCTTTTTACCTTAAATAGTAGATATAAATATGAATGGAATGTCTGTTCTTCTTTTTGTAACAGACGAAAAAAAAATTGTCACTTTTAAATATGGAACATTTTTAAGTTTTAAGAAAAGCATTTTCCAAAAGGGTTTAGGGACAAATATTACCACGATAGAAAAAAGTATACAGGGAACTCAAATTGTGTACATTAAAAATGTTTTATTGTAAAGTAACAAGAAGTTATAAGTTAGGTCTCATTGCTGTAACCATATCCATAACAAGATTATCAAAACTGGGTGTTATTGTTATGGCCATTATTATATTCGCATAATGTAAACGACAACCCTTTTATGAAATTAGAGCATCGGTGAAACGCATAGGAAATATAGTGTTCTGCTGTTAAGATAAAAACATAGAAATTTACCCAAGCCAAATGCAATAAGAACCTTTTTAATACAATATGAAACAGTAAATTATAAATGGATCAGCGTTTGCATACTTCATATCAAAACTGTATTGACCCGACGAAAAATTTATTATAAAACATCAGTTAGTAATGTTATTTAATAACAAGTAAATAAATTTTATTTTTTATTTCTATTTATTAATTAAAGCTTAATGCACAAGTAACTACAAGGCGGACTTAACGCCTAAAGTCATTTTTTTATCAAATAACGGTTTGGGTGATACAGCGAAAAATAGGTAGGTGCATGAATGAAATAAAACGAGGATACAGTTTTTTATAAGTTTAGGGAATGCAAGCTGTAAAAATAAATAAACTACATACATAATTACGTATTGCAAAAACAATATTCACATATTGCATTATATAAGTACATATACATAAATAAAATATAGTACTAATATGTACTAAGCCTTTTTCCCAGCGCTTGAATCGTTACTCTTCTAACAGTTTTTTGAGTAAGTGTTTCCGAGCTTATCTTTTAAAAGTGAAGTGACTCTCTGCCATCCTGAAAGCTCAAAAGATGGGTTAACAGACATACAAAAATCATTAGCCCACTTTTTTATTGTTTTAAGATCCTGGTTAATATGAATTGCTACAGGAAGCTTTTCAACAGGCGATTGTGTGTATAACTGAAAGTCGTCAGTATACAGGTGATAAGCACACTGAAGGTCTTGAGTGATTAGGTTTATAAAAACAGAAAATAACAAGGGAGTAATAATACCGCCTTGCGGGAAGCCAGCAGTAATATGAAGCCCAATCAGAATTTAAATCATCATATAAAACTGCGTGCTTGCGCCCGCGAAGATAAGATGAGAAACAATCCAGCGCGCTGTCTGAAAACATCAAATGTTAAAGGATAGCAAAGAGGATACCGTGACTGATGACATTTAAGATATTAGAGAAATCAATTAGAACCATTACTGTTACTATATTATTGTCAATGCCTGCCCTTAACTCGTCAGTCACTTTAAGAAGGGCTGTGGTGGTATTGGACCTGGTTGAAATCCAGATTGTAAAGGATTTATCAAATTGTTACTGTGAATAAAATGATAAAATTGTTTAAGAACACTGGAATCTATAACCTTTGACAAGAAAGGCAGAAGGGATTAGAACACTTAGACGGACCAAAGCTTTGCGCCATAAGAATGGGGACTTACCGTTTTTCAAGGAAAAGTTTATAATATGAAATATCGCAGTAAGGACGTAGATTAGAATACGAACTATCAAGCATTGGACTTGATAGCGAGGATTGCTTTGTTAATTTCGACTGGAGCGACTGGAGAAAAACTAAAAATGCTTATTTGAGGACGCGTCAAACCATTTATAATCGAAACTGTTTTTCTCGTCTTAATATAATCAGCCGGGGGGTATAGTTGTGAAATGATAATTAAGATTATCCAAGTTACTGGAACGGTAAAACGCGATTTACCAATACCTAGAGTTCCCAGAAACTTCCAGATATTGGTAGGAGTAGAAGAAGAAATACTATTGAGGATGTCTCGGCGTTTAGCGTTACGTATCATCTGATTACACCGATTTCTTGTATGTTTGTATACAGACAAGTTAGCTTCAGCACGTTGTCTGTTGTATTTTTGAAAAGCTCATACCCCTTGTTTAATTATTGACCTTATTTTCTCAGTTAACCGTGGCGCTGGTAAATGCTTAAGCCTGATTTTCTTCAAGGGGCATGATCGTCATACAGTTTTATCACAAAGTCATTAAAGATGCTCACTTTTGTTTCAATGGATTTTAAGTAATATTTAAGATTTTATCTAATAATCTAGTAACGTACAAAACAAAACCTCATCGGAAACACGTTAGGTACGCCCGTCATCTATTAAAACGCGAATTACGTACTGCGAAATTTATATATCGACGTTGATATTGGCCGCCAATTTGAATGCTATCACATCGTTAAAATTTAATAAACTTTCAAGTTTTTAAACGGTTTTGATTACGAACATTATAAATAATTTAACATACAATAAAAACATTAGCTTAAGTTAGACTTCAAACATAAAGTCATCATAATTTTATATACCTACACAAGTGTTCTCTAGAGTTTAAATGGACACAATTTTAGTTTAGCTGGCATAGAACGACATAATGCTACATTAATTTTACTAATCAATTTATTTTACATGTAGACGCTCCTTTTTATTAGTCATACGATGATAAAACCAGTTAAACTATTCATTTGATTCACCGATCTTTTAAAAACTCCAATACATCGAAAACCTATTTGAAATTCTTCTTTTTTTATTGCAATGAAATTATTATTAAATAAACACCAAAATATCAACTACAGATACAGATATACTTCACAAATTGATCGTTGAATATGTACTTACTTCGATCTTTTTTTATGATCCAGTGCTCTGTGGATAAAACTTTTTATTGGGCCAATCATTTTAATTAGCGACGACTAATAGGTCCCACAAGCACTATGCACCATTCATTTTACTGCACATGAATGGTGAAAGCCTTTCAGGGATATTACAGAGATATTTTCTTTGCAATTTAACAAGAGATAGAGTGATTCGCATAGGCAGTTCAATTGCATAACAGAAAACAAAACTTTCATTGCTAAGTTTGTAATGCGTGTCACGTGTGCAATCTAACTTTTGTTATAACAAAAATGAAAAGAACTTCAATTTCTTTGCAATATTTAATAAATAAGCGTTTATTTTCATAGAGTTTACATATTTTATAACCGTAAATATGTTTAGAAATAGGAAAATCAATTATATAAAAATCATTTAATTAAAATCATGCCTCAAGCTTTACGGAATAATGTTTCTACACAAACTTATAATTTAGCGAATTTAGTGAATGCGAATTGAAATCGCAATTTTTAATAAAATTGCATGTGACATTTTGGGTTCCTTTGCTACTTAATATCTTTAATAATTAATTACTTGCTAGTTTAATAAATTACTAAATATTTGAAATCGATACAAAATTTAAATATTTTCAAAAAACTTGTAAGTAAATTTTTGAATATAATTGTTATAAATGATAAATTTGAATTAAATATTTTTTTTAGATAAGATAAAATATCATGTCCAAAAAATTAAGAATAAGAATATGTACAGGTAAAATTAATTACAATCTTTCATTTCATATTTCAGATATTTATTTTAAAAACCATTAATTTTAAATATAATTTCTGTACAGTTTTGATGAAATTAACAAATAAATAACCTATTTTTATGAAAAGGAACAACGAATAGTTCCTTGTATGGGTTCACAAGGAATAATTCATAGCGTTCACAATATGACATAGACATTTGTAGGTAATCGCTGTGACCTATTTATTCGTGGTAACTAACCGTTCGCGTTCGACCAAACATTTTCCTTCGCTTTTTGTACCTTATAATCTTTTCCATTAACTGTAACATGTCTTTAAAAATGTTGATAGATATAACTTATGTTTTTCTTCTTAAAACCTAGATGACAATAAAAAAAATCTCAAAAATAGAGTACAACAATATTGATTAACTAAATGCAGATTTTCTGTGTAATAAATTATCCAAACTACAGCTTTAAAATAACAATTTCTCTCAGCACTTTGATTTTTCCAAGTTATCATTGTGTTGCATGTAATTCGGTCCGTATGTACTTAAACATCATACAGTAAATTGGAAGTAAATAAAGTCACAGGCATACTTAACAATAGAAAATGAATTACAACTTGCCCATCTGACGAAGATGATCCATTATTATCTTTCAATTCAGATAATTAGGTAATCGGCAATATAGCCGTAATCAACCAGAAAACAACGATAACACAAAGTATTTTCTTTGCATGACACAAACCTACGGCCTCTTTGCACACTACTCGAAAGGAAATTAAATCTAAATCCCCGCAGTTGTCGTAACTTTCGACTGATATCATTACTTTTTTACAGTACGGTCACCTGATAGGAAGTGATCACCGACGCCCATAGACATTAGCAATACCAGTGGTATCGCCAACGCGCTGCCTACCGTGAGACATAGGGTGTTAGTCTCGTTTACCCAGTAATACGCTGGCTACATGGTGCCCTTTAAACCGGAACACAGTAGTGTTTTCACACTACTGCTTCGCGGCAGAAATAGGCACCGAGGTGGTACCCAACCAGACGGTCTCCTGTAAACAGAGGACCTACCACCGGTCCTTTCCGTAACTTTGTACATGTAGTAAAAATGTAGACTTTAAGAGATATTTGATTACGAAGATTGTATAATAAAGTGATTATTATCGGACAGCGGATATAGAAGATATAGACATATAGCGTAGACAGTAAATTTTTAAGTCTAAGGACATTTCTGACTTTGAAGGGTAACTTTATATTTTTTCATATGGCTTAAAACATAAAATAGTTAAAGCATTAAGTCTAGACTAAGAGCTATTTGCATATATATCCGTTATCAATAAACAAAATTTACGCAACAGTATTGTGTTTTTTTCACGTTTTATTATATATTATATTTTTTACATGTTTTATACTATATTTTTTAGCAAAGGCGTATTTAGCCTTTGCTTTCATCGTCATCATCATCAGCCTGTGATAGTCCACTGCTGGGCATAGGCCTCCTCTGATGCACGTCTTCTACATTAGCGTTTTGGACAGTATCCCACCACGCTGGTCAAATGCGGGTTGGTGGGTGGACCGACTTTTTACATGCCCATCCGACGCATCATGGATCATTTTACTTTTCAGACAATTGGGTGATCGGCCCAAATTGCTCTAACCAATTAGGAAACAACAATGAAAACTTGTTGAGTCCCCGCAGGATTTGAACCCATGACCTCCCCTAAGGCACACGCTCGTACCACTAGGCTATGGTGGTAGTTAAAAAAAATATTTAGGTTTGCAGAATTATAGGGTAAGACGTTTAAACTATTTATGACCTTTTAAAATAATTTATGAAATGGACTATTTAATTTTAAATATAGCAATAATATTTTAAGTAAAACCATGATACTTAAATATAGATTATGATACCTGAAAGTCAAGTATGACAATTTATAAAAGCTACCCATACTATATGAATTTGCTAAAAAAACATTACAATTCTTTTTAGCAATTTTCCATAATACAGATCGTATTAAGTTTGGGCTGTTTAATTATTAATAGAAAAAAGTATTTCGTAAGAAATAAACCTATTTTCACTTTATAGTAAGCATGAATAAACTTTTATCACTCCGTTGAGAGTCGTAAACAGAACCTCTGTCTCTTCCGAGTACTCGAACGTAACGCAGGTTTCAATGACTAACTATTGTAGTTTGAGGTGAACTTGGCAGGCTCAAATATGATTCAACTCTTATTGAATGTTAAAAAAATTGTTAAAAATCATTAGATTTAGGTACAATGATATTAGGAACAAAACTATAATTTATACTTACATTGTATACACAGAATAATATTAGTCAATTTTTTTCAAAAATTAGTTTAGCAAGTATTTATTCAAGCAATTCCCTTAAGTGACTTATAGGAATAAGTTGAAAATATATTTATAATAATGTCCGACGAATTCGAATCGACGCCAACTGCACCTTCCTAGACTATTAAGACTATTAATAATGTAATTTTTCCAGATTGGTATGTATAATTAGTTAGTAAATGTAATAATCGAAAATAACAAGTTATAATTACTTTTGTAAATGCATCGTTTTTATTTTTGTTAGTATATTTATTTATTAAAAAGCGTCCGAACCGTCTGAAATAACCTAGTTAACATTTTCTCGGGTGTACAGAGTATATCTACCACAGGGCAGACTACAGATAAATATATCACTAGAATATAGTATCACATTTAGTAACTTTGTAAAAATATTAAATAGTATATCCACATAATGAAACGTTTATTCCCAGCAACAGCAATTATTACCTTTATTTACTTTTTACGTTTTATTATTTTTTGTTTGTATTGGCTTTAAATTAGTTTAGAACAAAATAATCATAATTAAATTTTAATTATTTCTTAAAACAATTAAAATGCAAATAACAGCATTATTATTAAAAAGAGGATGTACCTAAAGATAACTACTAAATGTAAATAATACTCTCTCTAGAGTAGCGAATTGTTTATTGTTAATAATTTTCTATTAAACCAAAGGAAAACTAAATGTATTAGATTCATGACTCCTAATGTGAAGTATGGTAAATTTGAAGTGGTTATGGATGGGGAGGCGTTAGACGTAGTTGAATCAACTGCATTTCTAGGTTTAACTGTAGATGCCAAACTACAATGGGCCCCCATATTAATAGGCTAGCAAGTAAACTAAGCTCTGCAGCTTACGCGGTGAAGAAAATATATAATTTACTGTTGTGGAGACAGGTCGTTTAGTATATTTCAGCTAGTTTCATATTATTGTGTCTTATGGAATTCTACTGTGGGAAAATGCGGCAGATATTAATACGATCTTTGTCCTCCCAAAACGTGCATTTCGTGCAATTAATAATCTGGGCCCCTAAGAATCACTAAAGAAAATTGTTTATAGAAATTAAAATTATGACCGTCAGAAAACTTTGAAAATTTAATGTATATGCAAAAGAATATGCATGATTTTCTAAGACATTGTGATCCACATGACATAAATACAAGGAACAAACAAAATTATTTTTTTCTAGCAACTACACTGCGAAGAATAAATAGGTCTTTTATGGGACAACGTAGTCATTTTTACAACAAAATCCCAGTAAAGGTTGAGAATTTAACTATTAATAAATTTAGAAAAGGGAGTCAAGGAACGTTAATGTGTTAAAAGTTACTACGATACTAATGAATTTTTAAATAATAACACAGCTTGGTAATGAAATACTCGCTCCAGGTTTTGTTAAATATTGCATAATATATAAAGCCTTTAAATTGTTTGTTATTTTCAATAGATGACATAAAAATAGCCCTCTGAGTTTCTTTCGCCAGTTCTTCTCAGGTCTGAGGCGTCCTTTTCTGAACCGGTGGTAGAGTGTCTGACAGCAAGTGTAAACTCCTATATTAAATAAAGATATTGGAATTTGAATTTTTTGAATTTGGTTATAATACGTACCAGAAATATTCCTTAATCTAATATAAATATTGTTTTAATTTGTAAAATATGTATTAAAATATATGACAAGCAAACAAGCGACAATAAAATATATAAATAGTACAATGTTGATTACTTACAAAAATACGTTTTGATGCAAGCCCTATGCTTACAAACAAGGTATTCTGGCTACGAAATCCGCATTTAAATGTTGTTAGTGAAAAACGAAATGACAAAAAGAAACAGGTGCGTTTCTTCTTCGGCATATCCATTAACCAAAACTTAACAGTTTTGGTTAATGGATATGCCGATGTTATAAATGAGAACAGAAAGATTTTACGATACTCTGAAGTTTAAAGAGGTTGCAGCCTGCGATAATATATGGGAATTAAACAGATTAGTATTCCACGTGAATATATTATATGGACCTTTCTGAACGTTACGGCCTCTATGCGCTGCGTTACCAATAAAATAACTTAAGTGCTCTAGTCCCTAGATGGCGCTTATACTATTTCCTAAATAGTAGAATTTACTTTAAGCTTTTGTTTTTTTTTTAAGCTTTTGTTTTTTTTTTTGAATGACGGTGTGGCTTAAACGTAAAAAGCCCACGATAGATTTTCAAACTTCATGGTTAATACGATAGAGAAAATAACACTCTTTTCATTGTGGATAGTAAAAGCTAGGAGGTATTATTGTATAAAATAATTTATACCGTATTATTCTACTACATAATAATTTATAATTTACTAGAGCTTATTTCTTTAATTAAATATTACCAAACAAACCATACATGATCATCATCATCAGCCTGTGATAGTCCACTGCTGGATATAGGCCTCCCCTAATACAGCCCTCTCCATTAGGGGATTTGGACCGTATCCCACCACGCTGGTCCAATGCGGATAGGTGGGTGGACCGTCTTTTTACATGCCCATCTGACGCATGGATCATCTTATTTTTTTTTTTTGATTCAATATGGAAGCATTACACTTTCTTATTGATTGTCAAATAATCTACCACCAGTTCGGAAATAGAAGCCTCTGACCTGAGAAGAACCGGCGTAAGAAACTCAGCGGGATTTTCTTTTCCTTTTTCAATTAGATTTTACAAAATTTTTTCCATAATACCAAACATTTTACTTCTTTCAAATAGCCTGGAGCGAACAGTTCATTACCAGAGTGTGTTATCTATCAAGTAGTCATTACAACAATAATATCCTTTAACACACAAACGTTCCTTTACAACTTTTTTAAATTTATTTACAGATAAAAGCTGAACGTTTTCTGGTATTTTATTGTAGAAGAGTATACATTGTCCCATGAAAGATTTCATTGTTCTTCGGAGCCTAGTTTTCGGAAGAACATAATTATGCTAATTCCTATTATTTATATTATGTGTGTCACAATGTTTTACAAAATAATTTTTATTTTTATGAACATACATAATATTTTTAAATATGTATTGTGAAAAAACAGTCATTACATTGATTTCTGTAAACATTTTCCTCAGCGATTCTTTGGGGCCCAGGTTATAAACTGCTCGAATCGCTCTTTTTTGAATTATAAAAATAGTATTAATATCAGCCGCGTGTGTGGTGTGTGGCATTCAACTGTGGAGAACCACAGTAGAATGCCATGAGACATTATACTGTGAAAATAACTAAAATATACTAAACGGGCTGTCTCAACATCGGTTAGTTGTCTAATTTTTTTGACTGCATAAGCCGCTGAGCTAAGTTTACTCACCAGTCTATGAATATGGGGCCCACTGCAGTTTAGAATCTATTGTGATGCCGTGAAATACAAGTGCAATGTGCGTGGTCTAGCCTTCTCCATCTACGACCACATCACACCCAGCTAAGGAACATTAGGAGTTATAAACCTTATACATTTAGTTTTATTTTTGTTTAACTTACTTACTTTTCAGACAATTGGGTGATCGGCCCAAATTGCCCTAACCAACTAGGAAACAACAATGAAAATTTGTTGAGTCCCAGCAGGATTCGAACCCACGACCTCCGGTTTCTAAAGTACACGCGCATATAACTAGGCTACGGAGCAGTTTAAAAAAAAAAACTTTGGGCACATATTAACTTTTTTAGACCTTATTTGATTTCTGTGGTCTATTTTATCTTAAGTTATGATGATTTTACTGGATCTTTGTGTGTAATAACAATAAAAGACTATAAATGATAAATTTGTCCAAAACCTTCAATAATAAACTAAAAAATAAAGAAACAATAAGCTTAACGCTCAATTAGAACGTTAAACAATCACAAAATCACTTACAATGTTCAAAAATGTGTGGAAAGACATTTTATCAGAGCACATCGGAGATCTTTTAATATTGCTTAGGACATCAATAATCATTAGTCGAATTTCAAGGAACGTTGTGACTTTGCGAAAAAATTCCTAATCAGTTAAAATTATTGCTAATTGATTTGTAAGGTTCACGCTTATAACAAAATTGATTTAGTCTTAACACTTTCTTGTGTTTACGCGATTACTAGACATGATTTATTGAAAGACTTTACGGATTTTATCGCGTTTAATTTGGTTTACAATTTTCCCGACGTTTCAGGCACTTAACAGGATTCATGGTAACGGGCAGACTGAGGTGCTGTTCGTCTGCCAAAGTATTTGTACCCCACCACCGTCATTTGTCTTTATTTTATTCATTTTTACGCATATCCGTCTTTTACGCATACCGAGCTTATGGTATCTTGAGGACTATTTTATGCTTGGGCTTAATTTTGTAAATAATTGTACCCCAAGCAGGATGTTTTTTAATTTCAATAGCCTCGCGTATCAACGTTTTTAGTCTTAGCTGAAAAAATATACGTACAACATGTATATTACAACAAAAATATATGTAATAAACTCAAATTAATAGACTCTAGAACTCTTTACAACCGGTAGATATGACAATTTGAAATGGTATTACTGTATACTTCTTTAGACAAAATTTTTCTATTTATACTTTTTATTTTATATCATGCATCATCAGCCTTTGATAGTCCACTGCTGGACATAGGCCTCCCTAAGTACACCCCTTTCCATTGGGGAGTTTGGACCATATCCCACCACGCTGGTCAATGCGGGTTGGTGGGTGGACCGACTTTTACATGCCCATCCGACGCATTTTATATGCCTCAGGTAAACAAAATTTGAAACTTGTAGAATTTAACATCAAGCCTTCGTTGTGGTATAGATAGTACTATTATACAATCTAGGAGCTGTATACTGTCTTTTTAGGAGAAATGTCGTGGTGAATATTATTTCTGCCTAAAAGCAGTAGTGTGAAGACGTTATTGCATTCAGATTTAAAGTCTATCGTACTCGTAGCTACTGGGCAAACGAGACGTAACATTCAAAGCACTAAGGTAACGAGCGGATTCGTGGCGTTTATTGGTGCAAATAAATAAGTGTGTATTACTTTCAAAAAGATACAGATTTCAGCAGGTTCATTGCTGCAATTTCTATGTGTATTCTTCATAAACTTTCTTTCTTAAGCGACTTTCTTTTAGGATGACTGCATCAATGTTATTATTAAACACTTGTAGTCCGTCCACGGCTCTGTCTGTGTCATTTCAATGGAATGGATTTTCCTTCTATAGGTATTAACTGTAATTCTGTAACAAGTTGTTTAATAGATATAGATCGACTATATATAATGTCAGCTCTACTTTTTCTCTTTATCGTATTTCTATATATACAGTACAGAGTTTAGTTTGTTTTGATCTTGACACTAAGAGTTAAAACGTAACGTAACCTTTAATTTAAGACGTATAATTATTTAAAAAAATAATTTTGTTAGTATTTACCAGATCCATTCCATTCTAGTTAGTTTATAGGACATCTTTTGTGTTGGGATCCCTTCTTTCCTCCCATTATCTGTTAAACCTGCGTAGTAGCTAATAATATAAAATCTAATAGGTTCTACGAACGTAAGAAAATGCTAAAAGCTCATATATAGCGTTACCAACGTTGCGTTTGTTTTAAGTACTACGTTTTATAATTTTACTAAAGCGTTAATATCATTATAGTATTTTATTGTTAAATTAATTAAAACCGATATATCAAAAAGAAAAAAAAATATTTTGACATAATTTAAATGGCAGTAATATGCAGTGCAATCATAAATGAAAATAATTTTATGGATTAATAAATTAAACGAAATGGTGATAAAATGTACTTAATAACAAAGTACTGTCCTGCGACTATAATATGGCGGAAGTGAAATCAAATTAATTTAAACGGCAATTTCATTAGATGAATATTATTAAAGATTCATGAGGGCATGATGAAAATTCTAATATAAAAAAAAATTAAAAATAATATGTTATATTAAAATTTTTATCAATTATAAATAACTACTATTAGAATTAAAAGCTCCTTCAAAAATATGTGTAAGACGATTCATCTATTATCCCTGTGTTTTTACGGGTTCGTTTAAACGACCTAAGCTTCTCATTTATTAAAGTGGACTTGAATACCTGTACTTGATTCAATTCACAACTTGTTCTTAATTTCTCTTGAGGATCTTTACATTTCATTGAATAAGATTTGAAAGAAAAATTCAAGTGAATAAAACCATTTAGATGCCATAACTTTTCGAACTTCCATCTTTTTTTATTTGTATGACCTTTTTTCGTGTTAGTGTAAGCAATACTATTTACTTTTACTGTGTTCTTGCTTTATTATAAAACACCATTTAAAAATAATTTTAAACTTTTTAATTTTTCCAATATGAACCTTAGTTTTTCCAATCAGTTAATGAAATATAGTAGCTATCGCAAAATATAATACAAATCAAGCATTCTATACAAATATCAATTCAATATCGTTTCGTCTCGTTTATGTCCTGTACTCGAGAATCATCTTGAATTGGATTCCTATATCCCTATACATATAGACTAGACGACTTCCAGCCACCTGAACAAGCTGAATTCGAAAAAGGTTTTAAACTATTTACGTTACATATACTGAGACTGCGGCAGAATATACAGATGACTGAGGAATATAATCCGCCTTTATGCTTTGCTACTGTGGACTATTAGAAGCCTTTGGTTCTGTCAAATTTGGGCCATGTTGCAGGCACTTCACGTTCCTAAATTATTGTCGGTGTATCGAGGTTCAAAGTGTTTGTATATTAAAGATACCTTATCCGTCCAAGTATAATCCAGTATAAAGCCTATTCATTTGCAGAGATTAAAAGACAAGGTGACGTTATATCCCAAAACGCTTTACTGCTAAATTAAAAGATGCTTTCGAGCTTATGGATGGGTAAGGACAAGGTATAAGCACCAATAGCGAGCGCATCGACCACCTTAGATTTGCCGACGACATAGTCACCTTAGCGAGTCGCTGAGAGCACCTAACGCTGTGCTCAATGTCCTCAATCATGTGGGCTTTAGGATGAACATGGACAAAACAAAATCAGTTAACGTTCGTCATGCCTACACCAGTGGTTGTTGAGAGTGCTGTGTTCGAGAGCTCCAAGTCGATTAGGGCTTTGCTCAGTATTACTCTGTGTGATAGTCTGTAATGCAGTCATCCGCAGAAGAATGAAGGTATCCAACATAGCCCACAGAATTAGCAAGGGTAAGTGGCTTGTATGTAATTCTATGATACTCATTACAAACGGCATTACTTTAAAATTTTATTTTAAATTTTCTATATTAGAAAAGAACTCATTAACATGAACTCAATACCACAACAATCATAATGATCATTTCTTAAAATGTGATTTGTTATAAAAGACACTTGAGATTTAACGAAAGCCACTTTACAAAAGTATTACTGTTTTATTTTATAATTTTCATCATAAGTCCGTTATAATAATAAGTATCCATAATACAAGTATAAAGTCAATAATAATGTTTTATGTTAGATGATCCATGCGTCAGATGGGTGGATGGGGAAAATTATATCATGTCATATCATATCGATATTCTTTTATTCAATATATTAATTTTATTTTTGAATAACAGAAACATGCTCAAACTCTATTCAAAACTACATACCTTTATTGTATGTCTCAATGCCTTAAATTAAAACTATTAGTAATTTTCTAAAAAGACTATATCAATCCTTTTTGTTATCTAGTTATAAATATTTTATGCGCTTATGATATCTAATTACCACGTTGGATTAGTTTTAATAAGTGTATCTAGCGAATTATATATTTTGCTTATAACAAATATGATCTGCTTTATTCATTGATAATGTATCTTCTAACAGACAAAGAATTTTAAAACCGTTAGTTTTTGTTAAGTGGCTACAAAAGAAAATATTAATTTTATTCTTTATAATATTACTATATACATAGTTGTTTATGGGAGCTTAATCGAATTGTAACTTTTAGAGTCGAACAAAGACATCGTTGAGTAACGGAATCTGATAGCACTCCATTGAACTTAATTATTATAAATTATATTCTTGATATAACGATCAAGAAATAATAGCACAACCCTGTCAGTAACAGTAATAAACAGAATAAAAAATATATTTGTTTATTATCTAAATAATATTAGTTAATAGTACAAAATAATGATCCGGAACTCTGGTTTCTAAAAACTTTATCGATTTTATTAGTCATCATCATCATCGTCAGCCTGTGATAGTCTACTGATGGACGTGGGCCTCCTAATACACCCTATCCATTAGGTTTTGGACCGTGGTGGATACACCACGCTGGTCCAATGCGGGTTGGTGGGTGGACCGACTTTTTACATGCCCATCCGACGCATCATCTTACTTTTCAGACACTTGGGTGATCGGCCCAAATTGTCCTAACCAACTAAGAAACAACAATGAAAATTTGTTGAATCCCCGCAGGATTCGAACCCATGACCGCCGGTTTTTAAAGCACACGCCCATACCACTAGGCTACGGAGGCAGTCAAGTTTAATTAGGCCACTTAAAAGATTTAGAAGCAGTTGGCTTGCGTCCCACAATTATGTGGGTCGGAAGTAAAGCACTTATTCTGTTTGCCAGTTCATATCCTTATTTTTTTATGAGTCATTGTTTCCTTTTTTATCAAACGAAACGTACACCATTATATTGTTAAATACGAGAAGTCATTACAAAGTAAAAAATTCCATTTCAGTTTTAGTTTATTAGTGTGCTCTTTGACATGACGATGACAAAAAAATTAAAAAGACACTATTTTTTTACACTTAATACTCTTTAAAACAGATAAGCTTCAAGCTTTTTTATGATTATGATGGCGTAATGGTATTGTATAACAACTCCGGCTTCGCTTAACGCATATCTTGGTAGCATTCCTTTGTCCCTTTATGTCAAAGGATGACGTCAAAAACATCTAATGTTCTTTCCACATTTCTTACGATGCTATTACTTACAAAGAGTTTTCCGTAGTTGGCAAATAGAAAAAAAAATAATCATAATTCAAAATTATTATTCTTATATGGTTATTACTATAAGTTGTATATTGCAAGTGGTGGGATTTTTTTATTACTACTATTTATGAAGTAATGAAAAAGATTAAAGTTCAAAGGAATCTTAAAATATGAAACGTTTTTTCGTTATGCATATTTTTTTATCATTACCAATATGCAAAAATAAAAAGCTTTTTGTCTGCTTAACATAATCCACTGCGTCTTATTAAAGAGAAAATATCAAAACTGACTCAATTTTACCTCTAAAATATGTCTAGAACCAGACGTGGTATATCTAAGAAATATAATCTTTAAATAACGCAATAACGGTGTAATCTAGTTTCCAAAAGTACTTGAATTAAGTATTATATTAATTTACAATTCCATTATCCAGATAATACAATCCCTTACCACGGTTTTAGTACTTGCCAAGTTGAGCTCCAAAATTTTAACGATTACTATATTTGCTTCAATCTTCGTAACATTGAGACCAATTTAGATAGACAACAGAGTAACTTCAATAGAAAAGGGTCGGACACTGTTATACAACTATGACTTGTCATTGTAACCGCTTTAAATAAACTTACGTAAAATTATGGTTGGGATACCCATAAAATACCCACGCCAACGAGCCCAGTACGACGAAATACAAGATTAGGATTTAAATCCTGCGGAAAAATAACTTGTTATCTTGTTCACAAATACAATGTTTTCAATTGCATGTTCCAAAGAATTCTTTGAGGAATTTCTTACTTTTTCCAATTTGATTGAGGGCGGAAAAGTAATCTTTCTATTTTTTTTACAAAAACTTTATTTACGTTACCTAATAGTAGTCATGAAAACTGACTAACAAACAGAATGCAGATGTTACTAAAAATTTAAGTTCTTACTTTAATAGTTTTATTCAATAAATTTTTATTTCACTCTTTTAATTTGATATAATATCAAAACATGAGTATTTTTTTCTATTTTAAACGAATAAATAAATATTTTTTTGCTGTATTAGATCATAAAATAACACAAATATACATTATTACGACGACAAATATAGACAATATGAAAATTACGTCATCATAAGTAAGGTAATATCGTTTTACGTCTGTTTTCCTTATCGTTGGATTACAACTGAGCTACCAATTACAGAGTGATCATCAACCTATATGAATTTGAAACCTACAACCTATTAATAAACGAAAACTCCATATTTAATGTATTTTATGAATTTTTTGCTTTCTGAAGTTGAAAAATATAAGCTTAAAATCATTCAGCGTTTAGTTAACTTTCAAGTGACACCGTTTTCGGAGGCATTTATCAATTACGTAAAGTAGTAAAAGAAAGAATAAAAACAAACTTAATTATATGCTATGCACTAACAAATTGTTTTATTCATTTACTTGCAAAACAATATACTGTAAAAATTTTTGAAAATTTTAATTTTGAAAAGGGAGTTCACAAATTGAACAACAAATAAAAAAATGAATCATTACAAGCTCACTTGCTCTATTTTCCTTTAATTAAGAAGCTGTAGCAGTAGTTGTTAAAACTTAAATTAAAACTCCGTGCGTTACCAACATTATTTACTGCACAAATTTCTTATTGAAAATATTGACTGAGTTTTGTGACAAAAGTTAACCTTAGGGAAAAAATAAATTCGTTTGAAATATGTTACTGATTCCGAACCAACTACTATCATGGTACACCATGATAGTATATGAGTAATCACCCCGTATATATAATTATTAATAACATCTATAGGGATTTAATAACATGATTTCTTAAAAAATATGTAAAAGTTTTGTATATAACACATCCTTATGTTTATAGCGATAAAATAAATATTTATTTATGCCTTTCTGGAAAATCATTGCTCAAAGTGTAATAATCAAAACGTTCCTACAGATAGAAATTATGCATTATCTTCTAAATTTAATCCATTGTAAAATTAGTATTTTATTACAAAAATAATTACAGTAAATTTATATTTTATACTTAAAAGCATCCGAAAACAGGAAACACCAAAAGTAAACTTAATTTGGCCCCTTAAAACTTTTAGGAGCAGTTGGTTTGCCTCCCACAGTTATGTTGGTAGGAAGTAAATTGCTTATTTAATTCACTAGTTAGTAGGTTTTTATTAACGAGAAATCGGCTCTTATTGTTAATGGTAAAAATGTAAAAAAAAATTTTTTTATTTATTTAAGACTACGTATATTAATATCGACATTCATATCTCGTCATAAATAAATATACGAAATACCATTGAAGCGGCATATAAAGTAAAATTTCGTCTTCACACAATGTGTCGTTAATTCGTGACGCAACTTTAGGTAAAAACGTCCTCGCTCGATACTAACCCATTTATTCATGTCTTCAAAACACACGTTGTCGGCCAATGAACCACTAGAATAAAATACTAACTAAGTTAAGCCAGCAAAACAACGTCTCGTAGTGGAGAAATATGATATTTTGTCCGCTGTAACCTGATATAAATTTCATATTACCTGTAATATGTTTTGTTTATTATTTTAAAACTGTATTATAAAAGAAAAACAAAAACTGTGTTGAAACTTTTACTGAAAAGTTTTATCACATCTTCATTTAAATTATACCGACATTCCGAATGCAAGACAACGCTTGTGGTCACAGCAAGAGAGGCTGGTATAAAGGATTAACTTTTAAAATATGTCAAACACGTCGCATCTAGAAATTTCTACAATACGCAATCAACTAAGTGATTCTTGTTTTTGTTACTAATAATTCAAAGGAAGAATACAACTATATCAGTAAAACAATAGAAAACTGAAAAGATATATAGTAATATCAGACTTGAAAAACATGGTTAAAAAACAATATTCGTAGCTGCCGAAATCAGTGTGGACTGAACGGTTTGAGTTTATCAGTATAGCGTGCAGTATATTTTTCCACTTGAACATTGTCCACCTCAAACAAGTGAACACATAATCAATACTTTATCAACGTCCATAAACACTGTCATGTTATTCGGTGAAAGGGACGTCAGTTGATTATCTAATGGGTACATTATATCGATTCCCTTCACTGTCGCTGTAGTCTTCTATTTTCTGACTTAGAAGTGGCCAAAGTTGTTCTTAATCAAACTTATACAAACTGTATTAGCCTAATCCACTGGGATTAGTTAGCGCTCATAATAACCGAGTTTAGTATTAACACTTGCGTAAAACATTTTATTAAATGGTTTAAAGTTTGGCGCTATCACTTTGAGACATCATGACCAATAAATAATTTTCGAAATGTTTTAAATGTAATAAATCACGTAAACAGTTTTTAGCAATGGAATTTTGTGTCACGAAAACTTCAATCGTTAAATTATATTTGCAAATTTATGTAAGAAAGAGTTTCAGAAGGAGATATGGCAACTTATGGTAATCGCTAAAACAATGTTTTTATGTGTAAAAATATTATTTTAGTACAGAGTAAAGTAATAGTTAAAACATTTGCTTGGAATATTTAAACATATAAAATTAATATTTCACCCGTAAAAAATTTATATAGTTAATAATATGATCTAAACAAACATATTTATTTTAATATTTCTTAAAATTCCTTCGCTATGCATTATTCTGAAAATTTATTTACGATTTTTAAATAAAACCCATACATAACTCATATTTATTTTGTACCGTAATATAAGGATATTACCAAAACGATAACACAATAAGAGCTAATTTATCTCGTTGTAAATGTTTTTCAACAAAATACATATATAAACATAATTATTTATTAATAACAAGTAGGGAAGTTATGAACCTTTTCCACAATATATTTAAAGGGTTTCCCTGACTACAAAACTTTTACCTTAAAAAATAACGGAACCAATTAAAGATTCAAAATAAGTTGTCAACAAATTGAATTTGTTACAACACCGCAACTAGTTCATAACGGACATTAGTTTGAAAACAACAATATTTTACCTTAATTAATTGATGTAGACCGAGCTCTCCTTCGAAATTTCCAGTCAAAGAACACAAAACTCACACACCAACAACTTAACCGAGAGTCAGATAAATGAAATATTTCTGTCTAAACACACATATATAAATTAAATCACAAAACACTAGAACACTGCGACAAACTTTAGAAATTCAAATGCGATCTGCTCTACCGGAGACGGGAGCGACGCTCGCTCGCTACGACGGTCTTCAACGCACTGAAGGTCCTTCTACGAACCGAACACTAGGATATGGCAACCCTTCAGCGAAATAAAGAACCCGTTGTAAATAATTTAGACCTATCTTCTCGAGATACTAAATAATCGAAGTTTCATTCGTAGTAGACTAAGTAAAAAGGTGACGTATGCAGAATCGTTTAAACGGTATTGTTAATTTTTTTCATACAATATAAATGTAGCAAAGCGCAATTTGTGGAATAAAAATTAGAGACGATTTCTTTAATTTTTATTTACAAAACTGTTATTTAGCATTTTATATTCAATATATATTAGTATTCAAAGGTCTTACTAAAATATAAAAATTTAAAATTTTGCGTTTAATTTGTGATTTCAGGTTGATAAACAAATAATGATTTTTAACCGAAACTGAATTAGTTAGTGAACTCATTAGATTAATTAAAACAAGCTTATAACTGATGAATTATAGAAAAAACAATTCGTAATTCCTTTGCGAATTTACAGTTGATGAAAAATAAATTATACAGTCGATGTCTCAAGTCAGACAAGTCAACCTTCTCAGCCTGACAGAAATATTAAAATACCTGTATCGACTTAGATGACCTTAGGTAAAAATAAATTCGTTTGAAATATGTTACTGATTCTGAACCATCTACTATCATGGTGTACTATGTGAGAAATCATCCTGTATATATAACTATTCATAACATCTATAGGATTAATAACATGATTTCTTAAAAAATATGCAAAAATTTTGTATATACACATACTTATGTTTATGATGGATGAAATAAATATTTCTATACATTACATATGCCTTCTGCAAAATTGTTGTTCAATGTGTAATAATAAAAACGTTCCTACAGATAGAAATTATGCATTATTTTCTAATTTAATCATTGTAAAATTAGTATTATATTACAAAAATAATTACAGTAAATTTATATTTTATACTTAAAAGCATCCGAATACAGGAAACACCAAAAGTAAACTTAATTTGGCCCCTTAAAACTTTTAGGAGCAGTTGGTTTGCCTCCCACAGTTATGTTGGTAGGAAGTAAATTGCTTATTTAATTCACTAGTTAGTAGGTTTTTATTAACGAGAAATCGGCTCTTATTGCTAATGGAAAAAATGTAAAAAATATTTTTTTTATTTATTTAAGATTACATATATTAATATCGACATTCATATATCGTCATAAATAAATATACGAATTACCATTGAAGCGGCATATAAAGTAAAATTTCGTCTTTACACAATGTGTCGTTAATTCGTGACGCAACTTTAGGTAAAAACGCCCTCGCTCGATACTAACCCATTTATTCATGTCTTCAAAACACACGTTGTCGGCCAATGAACCACTAGAATAAAATACTAACTAAGTGAAGCCAGAAAAACAACGTCTCGTAGTGAAGAAATGATATTTTTTTCCGCTGTAACCTGATATAATTTCTATTACCTGTAATATGTTTTGTTTGTTATTGTTTTATAAAAGAAAAACAAAACTATGTTTAAACTTTTACAGAAAAGTTTTATCACATCTGCTTTTAAATTGTACCGACATTCCGCATGCAAGACAACGCTTGTGGTCACAGCGAGAGAGGCTGGAAAAAGGATTAACTTTTAAAATATGTAAAACGCGTCGTCTCTAGAAATTTCAACAATACGCAATCAACTAAGTGATTCTTGTTTTTGTTACTAATAATTCAAAGGAAGAATACAACTATATCAGTAAAACAAAGAAAACTGAAAAGATATATAGTAATATCCGACTTGAAAAACATGGTTAAAAAACAATATTCATAGCTGCCGCAATCAGTGTGAACTGGACATTTTGAGTTTATCAAAATAGCGTGCGGTATATTTTTCCACTTGAACATTGTTCACCTCAAACAAATGAACACATAATAAATACTTTACCAACGTCCATAAACACTGTCATGTTATTCGGTGAAAGGGACGTCAGTTGATTATCTAATGGGTACATTATATCGATTCCCTTCGCTGTCGCTGTAGTCTTCTATTTTCTGACTTAGAAGTGGCCAAAGTTGTTCTTATTCAAACTTATACAAACTGTATTAGCCTAATCCACTGGGATTAGTTAGCGCTCATAATAACCGAGTTTAGAATTAACACTTGCGTAAAACATTTTATTAAATGGTTCAAAGTTTGGCGCTATTACTTTGAGACATCATGACGAATAAATAATTTTCGAAATGGTTTTAAATGTAATAAATCACGTAAAAAGTTTTTAGCGATGGAATTTAGTGTCACGAAAACTTCAATCGTTAAATAATATTTGCAAATTTATGTAAAAAAGAGTTTCAGAAGGAGATATGGCAATTATGGTAATCCTAAAACAATGTTTTATGTGTAAAAATATTATTTTAGTACAGAGTAAAGTAATAGTTCAAACATTTCCTTGGAATATTTAAACATTTAAAATTAATATGTTCACCCGTAAAAATATATATACTTAATAATATGATCTAAACAAACATATTTATTTTAACATTTCTTAAAATTCCTTCGCTATGCATTAGTCTGAAGATTTATTTACGATTTTAAATTAAAACTCATACATAACTTATATTTATTTTTTACCTTAATATAAGGATATTACCAAAACGATAACACAATAAGAGCTAATTTATCGTTGTAAATGTTTTCAACAACATATATATAAACATAATTATTTATAAATAACAAGTAGGGAAGTTATGAACCTTTTCACAATATATTTAAAGGGTTTCCCAGACTACAAAACTTTTACCTTAAAAAAACGGAACCTATTTAAGATTCAAAATAAGTTGTCAACAAATTGAATTTGTTACAACACCGCAACTAGTTCATAACGGACATTAGTTTGAAAACAACAATATTTTACCTTATTTAATTGATGTAGAGCGAGCTCTCTTCGAAATTTCAGTCAAAGAACACAAAACTCACACACCAACAACTTAATCGAAAGTCAGATAAATGAAATAATTCTGTCTAAACACACATATATAAATTAAATCACAAAACACTGGAACACTGCGCACAAACTTAGAAATTCCAATGCGATCTGCTCTACCGGAGACAGGAGCGACGCTCGCTCGCTACGACGGTCCACAACGCACTGAAGGTCCTTCTACAACCGAACACTAGGATATGCAACCCTTCAGCGAAATAAAGAACCCGTTGTAAATAATTTAGACCTATCTTTTCGAGATACTAAATAATCGAAGTTTCATTCGTAGTAGACTAAGTAAAAATGTAACGTACGAGAACCCTTTAAACGGTATTGTTAATTTTTTTTTAATACAATTGAAATCTAGCAAAGCGCAATTTGTGGAATAAGAGACGATTTCTTTAATTTTATTTACAAAACTGTTATTTAGCATTTTATATTCAATATATATTAGTATTCAAAGGTCTTACTAAAATTTAAAATTTTCAATTTTGCGTTTAATTTGTGATTTCAGATTGATAAACAAATAATGATTTTTAACCGAAACTGAATTAGTTAGTGAACTCATTAGATTAATTAAAACAAGCTTAACTGATGAATTATAGAAGAAACAATTCGTAATTCCTTTCGAATTTACTGTTGATGAAAAATAAATTATACAGTCGATGTCTCAATTCAAACAAGTCAACCTTCTCAGCCTGACAGAAATATTTAAATACCTGTATCGCTTAGATGACCTTAATGTTACATAAAAAAAAACATTGTGATTATCGAGTTGTTAATTTATAAATAAGCTTTATCCCGGATTTTTAAAAAATCTTCAATTTTTTCGGCTATCGTTGTGAAGGCTAGTTTAAGCTATCAAATAAATTTCTACCTATGTATTTTTTATAGAAAAAAATTCTAGGTCTTGAACTAAATAAAAAATAAAATATATACAGATACACTATACCCGAATATAAACTTATATATTTACTTCATAAAACAAACTGTTTCCAACAAACATAATAAAACTGACTTTTGTCCGCTTTTAATACCCAATAACAGTGTTCGCTACGTGTATCCGTAGCACATTCGTAACGCCTCAATGCGCTACATCAAGGGCTACGAGCAACGTGGTTTATAAATAAATGCTCTTTATTAAAGTTGTGTAACTGGAAATGTTTAGACTTTATCTTCAAAAACCGATATTGTTTTTCAAGATAAAGTCTAAATACAAATAAAATTTTAACAAAAGAAGTAAAATTTTACGCAGCGCTTTATGATGATTTTCTGGCAATTTTTTTTACAAATTTGAATTCGTTTTAATAAATCTATCCGACGTATTGTATACTTTTTCTTATAGAAAATATGACCTACTTTAATTAGCGATAATGCGTTATGAAGTTATAGCGTTTGTTATTAGCCGCTATTTAAAGAATAACTGCCAAAATGGGAGTTGTGTTCAGTAGCGCAACAGAGAGGTAACATAAAAAAAACAGTCACCCCAATTGATTACCTCGTTCTTTGGAAAGTCTAAGATAAAGATATTTTAAAGATATATTAGCTTGCTAAAATTACAGTGATATATTTAACCAGTATTAAAATATAATTAACTAGTTATAAGATCAAGCTAAGCGTCGCGTTTAGTGACAATTTATACAGAACAAATTACGTGACAGTAAAATAAAATATATTGGATAAAGTAAATTGAGGCTTCATAACATTTTGTTTTAAATCCATTCGACGTCGGTCAAACTCAGCCCCTTATTAGTTACTTGAATAAGTTCTAAAGAAAATGACAAGGGATTGGAAATTGGTCTTAAATTGTGTCGATTTCCATCGAAAGTAAATTACTTTCAAGGTTACTTAAATGTTATTACAAATTTAATAAAAAGACTTTTATTACAACCAATCAATCAAAATATTTACTCATAACGATATTTTTATTTCTTTTTTTTTGCATATTCATTAATACGGTTGACGAATTAATATACTAATTATGATATGAGTTATACACCCGGGTTCCTCTCGGACAACGGACCAAATCCTCTCAAAGAGGGAGGATTAAGCCCTATCAACAGAGTGCCAAATGGGTTTAATATTGATGTTACTAAAGCATTTTGAACTTTGGAACGTGGAACGTATTTAACGTTAAAATATTCAAACAGCGTACGTTAAAGCTAATATAAAACGAAAGCAAATATCGTAGCCTGTTACGTTAATTTCAGACAATGATTAAAGTTTAAATTTATGACTTGAAAAAGTGCTCTGGCAATTTTATAGACACTTAAACATAATTTAAATTTCCAGCCACGCATCACTCGTATATCACTATCAGCCAACTTCAACTGCATCTGAACGTATATTTTTATTAATCTGTTCTGATTTTAATTATTAACAATTACCATGTATAATTATTTCTATTAATTAATGGTAATCATTTAAAAAAGATATAAACTTTTAACGGCAATGGATTGGCATACTATATTTACATAAACTTAATGAAATGTGTTAAATATAACAAACAAGCGAAATAAAAAATAACCGTCTTCAATCAGCATATAAAATCATTTTGCCCAATATAATTTACTTTTACATAGATGGATCCAACTCCATACAAATTTATGACATTACCACTGCTAATTGTTATTTATCTTATCTTATCTTTAATAGTTTTTTATGTTTATATTATGTGAAATTTTTGTTATCCTTTGTGCTGTATTAATTTATCATTTAGAATGATTAACGAAATTGTTTTTAAATTAAGGTTATAATTACGAAAATGTTATGGATTTTTTAATCTGAAATAAATGTTATAATAATAATAATAATAAGCCGGTGACAATGTGCCCAATGCAAGAAACTACTCCACGATTTCCGCCAGTGCACTTTAAATTTCTAATATCTTTTAAGGTATTCATTTCATCAAAATTTCTTGTTTTACATGTTTTAGGAGCATTTGATTTTTTTCAAATCCATTAACTTTTATGTCTTTGTGTAAGTTATACACAATATTACCTTAAATAAGTCTTGAATATGCCTGATTGCAATTTTAAAAATATTTGTATTAGAATGTTTATTTCGGGTTATTCTTAAAACATAGATCTATGCTCTCGCGGACTTTATGTCACTGTACTCTGTAGGTCAAGTTAAATAGTACAATTAAGAAGAACATAATTTAACTCTATCTCTTTTAGTTGAGCCAGCGTTTGCAATGTAGTCGCACGTGATTTTTGACGTCGTAATTTTCTTAAAAAATCTATTGAGCTACTGATCAGAAAATTATTTAAAAATGGGATCAAATGGCAGCTGAACTAGCACTAGAAGCGAATGAACAAAGTAACATACATAAAAAAATTCAGTACCTCCTTCTGGGAAGTCGGTCAAAAAATTAAGTATCGTCTGTTTTGTAAAAAAAAATGGAATTTATCATATCAAAAAAAAGCAATACCAAAAATTATGTCAAATAAACTTATAACAATGCTGTTTCCGCTTTATATACTGATCTAATACTGAAAATTTAAATAGTGTAAACAAGAAAAAAAGCCTCAGAGTTACTGATTTTTAAAAGTCAAACGACTTTATAAAGGTAGACGTTTATCTTCTGTAAGTATTTAAGCTATACTAGATCTTAATCTCGAACCTACCTTAATATCCATTAAATTCAAATATGTTTACATTACAATAATTAATTGCATCATTTTGACTCGGGTGTTACGCTTCGAGACTCTTGTCTATGGTAAGCTTCATCTAACACAAAGTTCGAGGGAAGCTCCCGTCCCCACGAACTAGGTTGCCAACACTTTTTGCTAACAGTGAAGGCCACTCGTACAGAAGGGGCGTAAGTTAGGCATTTGTTTATGTCTCCTAAGTATCGTCGACAATCGGTGTACAGACTGGGACATCGACGGTCTGGCGACTGTGTTAATCGGCAGCGGGGGACGGTAAGAACCGCTCTGAAACGCGGGTGTATCTAGTTTACGCAATTTGTGTGTTGCACTGTGCTAGTAAGCGAAGGCGAACTACAGGTGAGTGTGTGCTATCCCTACTTCTGTGGTGTGTAAGGTTGGATGACGGGACCCCCGTTGGGATTATTGGATTACTTTACATCATGTAATAGCGCTACAAAGCTAAGCTTATTTGCCAGGCAATTAATATGACAACCCTATAGCAATTAATACGACTATTAGCGACTATTGATATACCAAAAGACATAATTGATTCAACAACAAATGTCTAACGCTTCCTCTTCCATAACCGCATTTACCCGCTTTGCATTTGAAGCCATAAATTTAATATATTGTGTAAAGCAAACAATACTAATATATTAACACTAAGTCCACGCGATCTTCAAGCGAGTGTGTTACTTTCATTTATTAACGTCAACCGTATGATATTAAAGAATTAAAAAATTAAGATGCTGATCTTAAATTATTATCATTCGTAATAAAACATGATTTAAAACCCGTATTTAAAATATAAAGTGTGCTAAGTAATCGTATTTAAAATAGAAACCGTATTGAAGAAAATAAACTTTATCCAACCAACACGTCTTATACAATGGATAGGCTTCTGACCTTCATAACCCAAGAAATTAAGTGCTTTCGAATAAAAGTATTTGGCTATCTGCATTTCGCATTAGAAACAGAAACTGCTTTTATATACAAATTTACTTTATTTTTCAGTATTAAGATTATCGTCTCTTACGGTAGGCGACTTTTCCATTTCACATAAACAGTTATAAATAACGTTAAGTTTCCCACGCCATATTAAAACTTCGACATTTTGTAAATATATGTCTGATTCAATCTGACAACGTGACAACTTTAGCTTTAAAGTTAAGTTGCAAAGGATTTTCATAAGTTGTAATATTAAATTTTTCAAATAAAATTCCTCGACGAGAAGCGATATAACACGGTTATTCTGCAATAACAATAGCGATATTTGAAAGACGTCAGTGAAATCTCTGCTTTAGTATATGGCGTTTTATTAAATTTTAACTAAATATAAATTATTTGCATTTTTTAATTACTTTATTATTTTCTATATTTGCCACTGAGTTAGGAGCCAAAATAATAAAAACGGAATTATAAGAAGAAGACAGTCATTTTGTAGAATTGTTGCCTCATGTATTAAAAACAAATATTTTATTTCTTATATTTTAAATTGGAAATAAAATTGAACGTGTTTTAAATTGTAAGGGTTTCTCATACATAAAATTGAGAGAAGAATACACAAGATATTTGTTCATTTAATACCAGACTAAAATACATTTCAGATAGCTTCAAGAAATAAGAAAAGACCAAAAGTGACATTTTTAATATGTTGAATGTTAAATTTAGACCAATATTTGTTACTAAATATACGCAATTTCATGCAAAAGTAAATATTATCAACAAGTATAATTAAAAACTATACAAAACCTGTAGGTTTTATACGTATCATTAACAATGTATTAAAGTTAGAAACGCTGCAAGTAAAAATTTGGCTGGATGACAACAATCTGTTTCATATAGTCAGCGATATACCGAAACAATAACTAACTTTTTTGTTTAGTATTTTTAACCACATAATTCAGCTTATAAACAAAGGCAACAATAAATACTATAACAATAGGCTTAAACTTAGAGTAATAAATTCACCGTAATGCTCTCAAGAACAATACGACAAAGAGGTGAAGAAAACATAAAGCGAGAAAATTGTTTTGTTTTTCTCGGTTTTCAATAAAAAACCCGAAGCCCTCTGAAACAAAGACCTGTGTTCAAAGGTCAAAGGCCCCGTCGCGCCGCGTCTAGTGGACTGGCGATGTACTAAAACATATTAACGGTCAACTTGGGCTTAATTGCATTGTTTAGCTTACAATACGTAAAAGCAGTTATTGTTTTCAGAATATTAGTGATAAAGTATACATTCAACACAAAGACATATTCGAGTTCTAATATTATATTTTCTAACTTATACGTGTTACACTCACATATTGATTGTCAACAACGTTTCCACCGGTTCAGTAAAGGAAACCTCTGCCTTATAAGAGTGAGAGTTGTTGAGAGAAACTAAATGGGACCGTTTTTGCCACTTTTACAATATATGAGACATGTTATGTCTCCAAAATTGTTCTCCGCCGCGCTGGAGGATATGTTTAAGACGCTCGACTGGGAAGGACACAGCATAAATGTGAACGGCGAGTACATCTCACATGTGCGACTCGCGGACGATATTGTCATCATAGCTGAGACCGCAAAGGATTTGCAGAAAATGGTAAAAGCCTGGCTGAGTCTTCTGCACGCATCTGTCTCCGGATAAACTTGGGTATTACCAAAGTCAACGAGCACGTTGAACCGGAACTGATCACAATCGATGGCACCTCCCTCGAAGTGGTTTCGGAGAACGTTTACCTAGGGCAAACGCTTGAACTAGGTTGAAATTGTAACAATCAACTAACAATTCTAAGCATGCAATTGTGATCTTATTGAAATAAACCTAGAACGACTAGAACTTTTTCGAATTTATTAATATATAAAAATTTAACTTTTTTGGGATGTTGATGTAAAAGCGAATACATTGTACTATAGATTTAGTTATTTTCATTCCGTCTAGTTGCGAAAAGAGTTAATAAATGTTGGTTCCTAGTACTTATATAATATGCATTACAATACCCCAAAACATAAAGATAAGCTTTATCTAATCGGATGAGATTACTGTTGTAGACATGTGAAAATTTTTAACATTCACAATTTACTAATAATTTATGCATTAATATTAAATATTATCTCTCAATTGTCACTTATTTTGGTTAAACAAGCAAAGTTAGATAAGACATTGAATTCGACTCAAATTCTCTGGGTTTTGCATAGGTTAGGCTTTAAAAATTCGATTTTAGTCACGTTACGGCAAGCATGGTAAACACAGAATAGCAAAATATATTTTAAATGACGAAGATTCAATTATTAGGGCAGAATGAAATAAGATACAAATTTTGAACTTATATAAACTAATGTTGCAGAATTAACAGATTAAAAGCCTGTCGTATTTGCCGTAAACATCTCTGATGCACTACAGAACGTAAGAGACTCGACATTAATCTGAAAGCATTATCACATTGTATGCTCTAATTAATGTTGTGTGCACACACTCAAGCCGTAGTTAAAGTTAGCCTGTCTTAACACAGACAGACTAACTAAAGCTTTTAGGAGCGTATAATTTTCCAACATTAGGCGAATTAGATCTAAAAATTTACTGTTAATTTCAATTATAAGTAGTAAAAGAAACGTTACGACTCTGGTAACGTTTCATTTGTAGTGGACAAGAATAACCTGTTATTTTTTACGTAGGGATATATCGGATTCGCAACAACAAAAACCACCACCTTGATGCAGCCTTTGCCTTAAGGGTAGGAATATAAGGATGTTATCGCACTCGTCTGTAACCTCACCAGCCGTTGCTAGGCAGCCTCATCTGTTACTACAGGAACGTTGGAACAAGCCTGCCTTATGACTTCATGCATTTAACTGGATAGCAGTATTCCTCTAATCTAATTCTAAAAGGCCATAGTCATAAAGATCAAGATTATCTTAGCCTCAAGTGGTGGCTTTAGTAGTAGGCTCCACCGTTAGCCCCCCAATTCAGCCGCGAAAAGAAGAGAGACCGAGAATACTATGCCGAATATCATCTTCTCCCTGGGCCCCTTCACACTGAGAGAGAGAAAAAGAGAGGCTCACACAAGATTTTAACTCCTTTTCTCCCGTGAATCCACCTTAATTGGGGAGGACAGAGAGGTGACACGCTTATCATCTTTAACCCACGTCCACGTCCGTCGCACCCACCTGAGCGCATCCAAAGCTGGCTCCTGAGACCAACTTGGAGTGGCCTCCACAGCCACTGCTTAGGTTGGCCAGGTTCCTCATAGCGTCCCCGCGGCTGGACTGGGCCTCAGGTACTGATTCCCACCACTACCACGAAGAAGGAAGGAGTACTATTTGTGGAAAAAGTGTAACTTGGCATACAACAACTGCAATGCAATGTTTCCATTGCACATTTCTAGTTTTTGCCTTAAATTCAGGATTTCTACTAATTTCAATTAAAACGATTCATTCATTTTGACCAACTATAAAGTGTCTAATACGAATAAAAGACAAAAATAGAAGCAAATTGTTCTTAAGGAAATATACTATATATTTCGTTCCACATACGCCTTAGTAATAACATTACTACTCGGCAATGAAACTTATGCTCACGTTACCTAACTCGATCATTGCCTCTACTAACGGCTACGTTGAGTGGTAATAATTCAATAAAATGGAATTGTTGTATTCTTTGTCGGCATAACAGGTTTTTAGATTAAGTGATTTTTGTGGTAGGAATCCCAAAATATTAAAAAGGAAAGAAAATAACCTACGGCTTTAAAAAATTAAATACTGCATAATATTAGAGACCCGTTGACAACGGCTTAAGAAAATCCACAATTCATAACAGTTATAGTGAGATATATTTCAGTCCAACGAAATATTTTTTTAAAAAACGCTTTAGGGTAACATGCTTAAATTAGGTGTAAGCAACATTATTATTTATTACAATACTGATAATGTTTGTAATAATATGTATATAATAATAATGTTTTATTAATACAACATAATTTCTTGAAATGGTCTTTAATTTTAGTTCTTTGTCTTACAAGTAAAACAAAATATAAAAGCTTTTTTATAGCATTCATAACTCCAAGTACATATTATAAACTTTATTAACGGTTAATAAAGAGAACTGAACAATCACTATAGAAGCAGTATTACGATGCGTTGTACTATTTTATGCTTTTGCTTTAAACGTAATATTGGAAACATAGTTTTATGGATAATAAACAGAAACAGACTTGAATAACAGCACTAATTATACTTGTCGCAGCCAATTTAGAAAATTACAATTTGTTTTATTATTAGAAATTTATCACTTTAAAAAGTGACAGTTAAGTAAATTTAAATTATCGCATTTAACTTCGAACCATGAGTCGACGATGAATGCCTTTCCAGTCGCTTTGTCGTTCAACGGTGGCCGACAATGGGCGTCAATACTGTGTCAGTATCCGGTGTCTAATGCTTTTCACATGAAGCATGGAAAGTAGGTTGAGCGTCGACAGCTATGCCCTGTCAGGCGTTAATTACACCGTCATGCAATATAGCAATCAAGGCTGAATTGCTTATTGATGTAATTGATCAGACAGATGCGTAAAATACCTGTCATGGAGAGCATTGCGTGTTATCGTATAGTGAGACTGTATGGAAAGAGAAAAAGCCGCATGGCCGATTCTATAAGGCATTCGCCTTACGTAGACTCTACCGCCTCAGTTAATTGGCTGCGTGTAGGGCATGTCTTCTAGGAAACCGAGGATTGTGCCTGTTCAATATAGGATCAGGTTATTAATACAAACAAGAAATGTTCGTGGAGCTTGTCGTCATGTTGAATACTTTTCTCTCCCCTTTAACGTAAACCTCTGCCATTTTGTCTCTCTTGCTGTGAGCCTCCGTCCAACTGCGATGTGATACATGCATTTTATTTATTGTTATAAATGCTTGTCGCAGTCAAACAAGAAATTAATGTGTAAGAAAAGAAAACAAAAAAACTACGGATTTTTTCGTAATATCTTTTTAAATTTTTTACTAATATCTTTAACAAATTCTCCACTTGAAACTAAATAAGTCAATTGTGAACGTTTATGTTTAAAGCAAATGTGTTCTAAGGGTATTAAAGTGTTATATATTTATTATATTTAAATTTATTAATATAAATATTTATTTATTAATATGTTCACATTTATATATATATATATTAGTCTGCTTATGTCAATCCGTACTTTTTCGTTTGTACTTTTATCTATGCACTTCCCACCTATTACCTCTGCACCACCTAAAGTTTAGGAGAAAATGCCTATGGCATTGTACTTTTAGTGCATAAAGAATATCCACATTCTCCGTTTCAGTCGCAATCAAAATGTTATGTTAATTTTTTCCATATTCGTAATTTGAGTTAAACACTCATAGCAGTCTTGGACTAAGCACTCGATCCCCTCAATGGGGGAGGATTAAGGCATATCAACAGACTGCCAAATAAGTTTCAAAGCACTTTAAATTTCGACTTAACTTCGTTACAGATTAATACACCATAAATATTTTATTTTTATTTGAAGTATATAAAGTTAAATGAATTTTATCACCTACATTAATTTTCATAAACATAATATAAATTAGCAGCTACGCTTTAGTCCTATATCTCAATGAGCCATTTCCTACTACATCTGCACCTTTTATTATTTGTATCATCTTGTAACTGCCTGAGATTACCGATTATTTAAAAACTATTGCCATCTTTCGTCATTTTTATAAAGTAATTTTAATCATAGAACATAAATTTTATTTTTAACAGTACGTGGATTATGTAAAGCTCTATCGAACATATTGAAGCAAATATAAACTAAATAAAATTTGTTTAATAATATATAATATTTTCTACTTCTAAACTTTGTTCCTAAATTCTAAATTAACAATACCAGAATTACCATAATTATCAGAAAAATCCAAAATTACCTACATTTATTACCTTTTAAACAGAGTTGACACTTCAAAATAAAATCATTACGTATGTTTTTATTTCGAATTAATATTATCGCTTAATGTTTAGTTAATTATCTTTCTTTTTTCTTTTAAAGGAATAGGTTGTATTAAAACATCTTTATTTAAACCCTTCCTAAATATTTACATTTAATAATAGTTAAAAGGAAGTAATCAACCTATTCCAACGAACACCTCTTACATAAAAGGATTTGTGTCAACTTCCTAACCTGAACATACTAACAGCATTCGATTAAAAGATTAGATAAAAAGGCTACTTGTACTTAGTACTGAAACCGTACAATGTTAGTGATAGTTTTCTTTCAACTGGTACTTTATTGATACGTACCAGGTAAAAATTAACCTTTTAATAAGACAGGTCTTAATCTCATACATAACCAAGGCATAACCAATTGTAGACAACGCAAATTTTTCTAATACTATATTAAAACTTACCGAACGGCTTGTAATTCATAATTTGTTCTATAAAATTTTATATTAAAATCACTCACATATAAATATAACACGGTTGATATGCAAGAGAAATATTTCAAAGACGTCAGTGAAAGCTAAGCTTCGGGAGATGAGGTTTTATAAAACTATAATAAAATGTTATTCTTTAAAGTATTTCCATCCTAAGTTTCAAAATACCTTCATATGACGTACATGAAGTTACAAAAGTACACGGGAATATAACACAAATTTAGAATGCACTTTAAACCACACACAAAGTCTAATCAACGAAGTTGCAGACATTAATAGCTTAAAAGCCTCGCCGTATTGCCGTAACATTCTGAGGCAATAAGAACTGTAGAGGCTGACATTAACCTGAAAGATATCACATTTGTGTAATTTGCATGAGCATTTAAGATATATTTTATCTTCGTATCGTAAGTTTTATACCATGAGTACGACTCTCCTTAATTACGCAAAATGTGGATATTTTATAATAATTCTAACACATTCAATACACTATTTGTCATATTGCACTTCATTGTTCATCAAATAAAAGAAACTGATAATAAGATGTGATTTATTAAATATCAAAATAATCATATGCTTAAAAAAATTTCTGGAGCGAGTTGTAACCTAAGGCTAACTACATACGCTGTGTTATAGTTAAAGTAGTGTTCTGATTCCCACCATAGTGTTTTCTTACTTCTCGTTTGTATTAATATATATGTAATTATTTTACAAAAAGAAAGTAAAATCTAATGAATTATTAGTTATCTAGTTTCTAAGTGCAGTTTTGCTACTTTGACTATAATGATGTGTATTATTCGCTAAGATTTTTTTTATTGTATTATTAGTGCTTCGATCAGCATAATTGAAATTTACTCTGAAAGATAAATCAATATGTGAACCCAATGCAGAAACAATTAGTACCTTACGTACTGCTGCAAGACAATAATGATCGCTAAGATAATGTTGACATAAATACCTAAGTAAAAAATATCAGTTAATTATTACAATAAACGAACTTATATCATTACCTTAAATTAAAATAACCAAATCGTATTAGTTTGCAATACTATATAAAGACGATTAAGCTAATGTTGTATTAAAATATAATAATATTTTACATCTTAATATCATTACTAACAAAAGTAATACGGAACCATTCAATCATGAGTAAGACCTTAGGCGTTGGCAATGAATTTAATAAACAGTATGTTATTTATGCTCCATAAGTATTATTACATGTAATTCATTCAACTATAATACATTATTACGAAAAAATATAATAAAAGTTCAATCGATGACGATTTCATAATTTTAATAAAAAAGCTTAATTCGCCTTTACATCTTGCTATACATAAAGACTTAATCTACAAATAAGTTACAATAGTGAACGTCAAATGACTAGAGCAATAACCTTTAATAAACAGTATGTGAACATATTCCTAAGGTATGATTCAGCCTAATTTACATATCCATTAACAATACTATATATGCTCTAAAAAAAAAAAACCGTACATTATTGGTCGCTTTTTTGTTAAACTCCAAAGCGATCGAAAAATTCGCAAATGTAAAGTTGTGTTAATTTTTGAATGAGATTATTACATATAGTTACCTCAAATATGCTTAATATATAACGCCCTTTACACGTAATAATTCTATTACAATGGACTAATTAATCGAAAACTAATTAATATGTTATGAGAAACATCGGGTGAATTAAATAATTGTAACATTTTGTCTACATTTATTTTGTTACAACGCCAGCCTAGTCGATAGATCACCATTTATGAGCTGTCGTTTACTAAATTGCGAAGACAAATATTATATATTGACATTACTTATTAATTAATACTACAAAACTATTCGCTCTATAAGAATAGATTTATAAATATAGAATACTTGTAATTTTATTTGTAGATTGTATCTAGTCTCGAATAAACACTTTGTTTAAATTATGTATCTAATTTAACATTTGCTAAGCAATAGCTATAACATATTCTAATAGAGTTCTGGGATTCACTGGACCATGAAGAGTTAATACGGAATTAGAAAATTGACTATTTAATCTTGATTTAAATCGTATATGGGTACTATTATAAATGAAAAACTATTTTTTAGCGTTATTATGCTCATATTACTTTGTTTTTAGCAATTATGTCAATTTGATCAACGTATATCAACGAACATTTATGTAGAGTAATATTGCCGTGACAATAAGAGTTCGAATGAGCAATTAAAGAATAATTTGACGTAAATTTACATTAAATGCCGATTATTAATAACTACATATATATTAAATTTATTCTATGATGAAAGATAATATTCGTATTGACATATAAATGTATTCGAAATCTTATTTCATAAATAGTACTAATCGAATAATTGTAGCTTGTATAATTATTGCAAATAACAGACAATTTTAGTTACATAATCATACTAATTGAAAGTGAACTGTTATTTAATAGATGGTCGCTCTGTTAACAACATTTTAGCCTTGTTATGTGTTGCTTAGTAAGCAAAGCTGTGACGAAGTTTCAGAATCTTGATTCACAACAGGAACTAATTTAATCCTATAACAGTATTATATTAGATAATTACTCAACATGTTTAAAATTGAAGCAGTAATCTCAATATATAGCATATACTTTTCACTTTGAACTTAGTTTTTCGTTGCTTGCACCTCAAATCTGAAGTAATTTCATTGAATAATAATTTCCATAACATTTATAATTTATACTTTATATTTTGATAATTATCATAGTCTTACAACAACTTTTTCTCTAGTGATTCAATTATAACGCAACTTGACACTACTGATAAGTTTCTGAATGACTGTTAATTTTATCAAATTTAAGAATTAGAAAATAATCGGTTCGATAACATTCGTAGAGTAAAAGTATAGTTTAATACGATAATTATCGTTGTACAACATTTTCTTCGTTTAATTAAAAATGAATAATACTTTGTTAGTTTGATTTTATCGTCATAGTAGAACTTGGTTATAACTCAATATACATGCTAATGTTAGAGGTCAAACGAATTACGATTGAATTACAACTGTTTTTCTTTAATAATAAATTTGAACCAAAAGTCCAGTGAACTTAGCCAATAACTGCAATCAATTTTCAATTACGCTGTTTAACACGCCATTTTTTTATGATTAGGAAATAGTCTGACTTTCAGTTCTCATAAATTATTACCTTTATAAAGCCATTCAGTCAAATTTTTTGTTTTTTTTTAATAATCCATCGTAAAGTCATTGATATTTTTTCTTTCAATATATTTATTACTCAATTCTTAATTAAAGCTTTTCATTTATCTTCTCAAACTCTCAGAAGAAAGTCAAACTCAAAGAAAGCTATATTCTTTCTAATAGCTTGATTTCAACTGTGATTTGACAACTAGTCGTAAGAAATAATTTGTATGTAAAAAGAAGCGAAAGACGATTTTGTGACAATAAATCAGAAGAATACAATAATCAGTCAGAAAGTCATGAATGATACGAACTACAAGTTATATATTCTGAATAAAGGCGAGTCGGGTTTCACATTCGTTGTTGTCGTATGCACCATTTCCTATTACTAAACATTGTTACAAGCTATAACACTCTGATGTTTAAAAATTCAGAAAATATAAAACTTTAAACAGATACAACCATTTTGCGCAATATAAGTGGGTGACAACGTGTCATCTGAGAAACCACCACTATTTCTGCTCATTTAAATTTAATATCAATTGTAATAAAATTAAGGCAATTCTTAAATCAAAATATCACGTATAATACGTTTTATGCACATAGAATATAAATTTTATATATATTACCTAAATGAGCTTTTGAATGTTGCCACCTGAATATTAAAGGTTTAAATTAAAATGCTTATAGTGGGTTATTCTTAAAACATAGATATATGCATGTATGAACTATTGAAATAGTATAATTATATAACTAAAATTGAGTCTATCTCTTAGGATAAGCACCGCTCGCAATTTCATTGGACGAGTTTGTGGTTTTGATCCGTCATTTTCTAATTTCTTAAACATCCATTAACAACTTATCACAATTATTTTAAAAATAGGAATAGGAACCTAATTTCTATCTTAATGCTCTGATTTTGTACATTCATAAAAGAATGAACAAAATCAGGTTACTCTAAGATTGAATGATACAGTCAAAACATTGATGGTGTTTTTTTATTTAATTCTATTTAACATTATGTATTTATACCTAAAAATCAATATTTTTGCTTTTAGAGCTCTAATACGATATCAGTTATATCATTTATTTCTTAAAACTGTAATTGACTTTCTTGGTATAAGCCACCTTTCGTGAATTAAATATTCCATATCACAATTTCAAACCCAATATCATCGGATTAATCATATTATTAATAATTAAGAGGTTCTGAAACATTGATGTTCCATGAATAATTGATTATAACGTAATAATAAATATTTTTCTTCAGTTCAAATGAATTGCATGTGTATAATGGAATGATATTTGCTTATTTTATTTATGACCTGTCCACGGCTCTGCTCTTTATTTAAAAAATATATATTTTCTTAGGGTAACAATGAGGTAGTTTATTCCAGGATATTATTGCTTTCCAGCAACTAAAAGTATTAAAAATCTCCAGTAGTTTCAGAGCTATTAAAAATAACAAAACTTTCTCTTTATAATAATATTTCTTGACAGAATAACACCTCTTCTATATCCCAAACTGCATAAGCTTGTACCACGAAACTAGGTAACTGTTTACTAAAATATTTTCTTTTGTAAATAAATACATATTATATAAATTTAAATAGTGCAAGTTTATATGACATAGATTTTCAGAAAGCTGTGTAAGTAAAAGTACAATTTCAAAACAAAACTTTTGTATTGCTTTGAGTACTGCCTTGCTGGCTCTTGAATAGACAAATATATGTGGTTTCTCTTTTACAAAAGTTTTCTTAACATATTTATAATCATGAAGAATTTATACATTTCTGAGCTTGGCAAGACTTGGTTCGTTGTTCACTCATTGGCGTTTTCTTAAAAACAATAATGCTTATTTTTTTTTGTTTAGTTTAGTTTTTCTTATACAGATGATGAAATGTTATACCATTATTCTAATATTTTTCTTGCCACGCCGTTCTTTTTATCACAGTGTCATGTTTAGTTGGTTGGTTCCTTCAGAAGGAAAAACAAATTCCTAAGCCTTATAACAAGTGATAATTTTCCCAAAAATAATAGAAATAAAGTACATTTAACATAATTGTGCTACTCGAATTAGTCTACTATAAAGTCGCACAATAAGCATTTTAATGTAAACATCTTTAAAAATTGCAATCAGAGGCATATTTAATATCATCATCATCATCATCAGCCTGTTTTAGTCCACTGCTGGACATAGGCCTCCCCTAATACACCCCTATCCATTAGGGGGTTTGGACCGTAGGACCGTGGACGTATCCCACCACGCTGGTCCAATGCGGGTTGATGGGTGGACCGACTTTTTACATGCCCATCCGACGCATGGATCATCTTGCTTTTTAGACAATTGGGTGATCGGCCCAATTGCCCTAACCAACTGGAAAACAACAATAAAAATTTGTTGCGTCCCCGCAGGATTCAAACCCACGACCTCTGGTTTCTAAAGCACACGCCCATACCACTAGGCTACGGCAGGCAGTCAATATTTAATATAATACAGTTTACGTTCACATAAAAATTATTGTTCATTCTTCCATAAGTTCTTCATTCTGTGTACATAAAACGTGTCATAGACAACATTTCTATGAAATGAATACCTTAATAGTTATCATTTAAAATGCGGTGGCAGAAAAATCGACAAAATTTCGTACGACTTTATTAAACTTTATCTAATTTAACTTCATTTAACCAATTTCTGTAAAGTTGCATATAGTACTTTAAGTACGCACGAGCGCACGTTCTTACTTGCTTATAATGCGCAAAATAGTTATAAAGTCAAAGTCAAAGTTTTATCTAGTTAGTTAGTTTTATCTTTATTAGTTTTCGGTGTTTACACGACTACGACAATATGAATAATTGAATAAAATATTGGATTTAATGTATGATAAGGATGGTTACTGTACTTTAGAACGTCATACAAGAATTGTAACCAAGTCCAGTCACAATCATGCTGGTGCCTGCTGTCCTGCCTTATAGAGTAATATTTGTTTATATGAAGACAAGGTTTTGAATCATATAAGCTAAACAAATAGATCATTTAAACCAAGCACAAGTGATAACATGGCTGACATAAAGCACCGCCGGTTAAAGAAGTTTGTAGGGTACAATAATGTTTTTGATCACTCCAACCACATTATATGCATAAAAAAATATAAGACACTGTAAACTCACTATGTAGTAATCGAATTAATAACTAAAATTAAGAATTAACGGTGGCTGAGCAAAATTCTTCGTCAGGGTGACGATCGACACCTCAGTCAGTCTCATGACCGCGGATACTTTTTTTTGCATTGTCAACGAAGACGAGCAGTCGAGCCACCCAATGGAAACTGCTAACCGACGCCCATGGATAAAAATTACATTTTCTTTTGTTCAGAATAAAAACTACTTTTTCAAATAAGAATAAGAACATTTTCCAACGTTCGAAACGTCGGGAATTTAAAAATGTAAAATAAACGCGATTCGCGTAAACAATGGAAATAATTATACTTTTACAAATCTTGAAATACGAACACAAAACCTGAGAGTGATACGGGCACTACGACATGTCTGAAAACTGTAAACCGTGTTACAGGAAAAAGTTGAAATAAAGAGAAAAATAGTAAAGAGCAGAAATTTAATTAAAGTTATATCTTGTGAACTATAATAACTATTTTTAATATTGAAAATTTAAAAAAAATAAATGGTAGGACTACTTAATATCTTTTAAAATTTTTCTTTTTTTCGTATAGCGAGAAGATTTACATTTTATAACTTTGCCGGTTAACATACGCAATTTGTAAACTTTTAGACTTCATCTTACTCGATAAATTTTTAAACCATACTTAACATGCTTAACATTTAGGCATAAATGTTAAGCAATTCGATCTATTGAAAAAAGGAATTGAACTTTTGCACTTAACGCTACACAAAGATAATACAACAATAATGCACTTTCCTGTTCATCATTAAGGATAAGACTATCTTAAGAAGAAACGGGGGAAAGTTTGTGGGGAACTTCCTATAAGCATTTTTTATTAGGTAGCCAAGCTTATGCGTTCCTAGTTTTGTTTATAGATTTGCTTTGGAATTTTAACAATATGTTAATGTTGACTAATGTATGTTAAATTATTATGTTGATTAGATAATTGAAGTTCCAATAAATAAATCATTACAGTTAAATCTATTTTCAAGTTTACAAAAGAATTTACCTGAATCATCATCAGCAGACCGCTAAAGTCTAAAGATGGACTGCTGGACTCCAGCCTTTTTCAATGAACAACTTGAACCGGCCTTTTTTACTGTGGCAGAATGTCTACGCATACCCGTCCATCATGGGGCAAAGAAGGGTTATGCCGGACTTGCTCCCACCTAAATTACCACGTTTTTCGTTCTTGGCTTAGAGATGGGTT